>BQMF02000800.1:0-99935 GCA_027922465.2 Turritopsis dohrnii | reverse complement strand
CATAAAAAGATAATAAGCACTCTCAACCAAAAAAAATCTATAATTCTAACAAATAATCTCACAAATTTGGAAATCCTTGAGCTGAGTGTCCATCAAAGCTTCACCAAAGCGCCTATGATAAACGCAAATAATTAGATATAAAATTTATCGCCGGCGCCAGAATTGTCTGGCGCAAAAACTAAACGCAAACGTGTCCATTGAATTTTATTAAAATGTTTTGAAACGATAAAGTATAGAGAAACATAGCAGCAGAAATGAATTGTGAAGAGGAAGATGTACTTTATGTTTTTGTTACATTGCTACGAAAAAGACGTCGTCGAAGAACAAATGCTCATAAAAAGAGGGCTTTCTGGGTGCAGGATATTTACAAGGACCAAGAACTGTATGATGCAACCAGGGATATGATATCCCTGATGCAACAAGTCTTGTAAATAAAATGAGAGTTTTGAATACTTCAATTATTTCACTTTTAATTACTTTTTTTCTTCCCATGTTTTTATCGTTTTTGGCTCAACAGCATTATTCTATCTAACATTTCCTTGATTTATAAAATTGTCTTAAACATTCTGGCGCCGGCGATAAATTTTATATCTATCTAAAGAAGTCTAAGCTTTTTGGTGGTTAAGCTAATTTTTGGGGTTTTCTTTTTTTTTTACAGGGAAGGGGTTTATTTCAAAATAAAGATTTTTATTTCTCATTAAATAATCCTGATTTTCTTCGATTGATCTGTCACGCGTCGCAGTGAATTTTTTGACGATTTTGGCCCGTTGGGATGTGAGGAGTAAAAAACACTTACCGTAAATGACCGATTAAGCGCCCTGGGCGCTTATAATTTTTTTTGCACTTTTACGGTGGGCGCTTATACGGGGGGGCGCTTAATTCAGTCCTGGGCGGTTAATAAAAAATCACTTAAACCACCAATACAGTTTATCTTTTCACTGAATACTGACAAAAGAACTGCTTGTATCCTACACGAGCAACTTCAAAAAAGCTCGATAAATACTATCACTTTGAGATGAAAATTATTCATTCTCTCGCGTTATTAGGTTTCCTTCTCTTTATGGTGAAATATATGTTCAACTAAAAATGTTGTTTTTCTCAATATTTTATGTTTTTGCCGAATAAACGCCCAGTTTCAGTTTTGGACCTGGGCGCTTATTACAAATTTTTCCTCTAAACCTGGGCGCTTAATCGGACGGGGCGCTTAATTGAGTCCTGGGCGCTTAATCGGTCATTTACGGTAGTTGTAGTTCCATTTCTTTTCCTGTCATTCGTTTTGTGTTTTAGACGTTTTGAATTTTTTATTTCGTTATTTTCACTTTTTTTAGGCATATTATTTTGTCGCTGTAACGTGCCTCTCTCACGCATGCGCCTACTTACTTACTTACTTACTTACTTGCTTATTTGTGGAGTATGATCCTTTAGAAGTTTTGTTTTTGTTTTTTTTTTGTTTTTTTTGCTGTTCTAATACTCTGCATACATAAAATACGTCGGCGAGTATTGACGGAAGGACAAGTATAATACAATAATTCATCATATGTATATGTTAAAGTTCTTGCAAAAAACATTTTATCATTTTAATGAATCGTTTTTACTGTTTTTTCCGTGTGATATGCATAGATACAAAAATATCAATAAAAAGTATTTTAAGATACAAAAGTTTCATCCAAGTGTAATTTGGCCTTTCAAAAGATGGGTTGATTCATAAAACACTTAAGTGAATACCGTTCTATAAAAATCACATTTCTTCATATTTTTAATCTATAATTACATGGCTATTTTATACATGTGTTTATATATCCCTGATCCACTATAGCAGTTTTCATTCCTTTTTCATCTTGAATAATGATGCCCTTTGTTCCAAACTCCGACATCCAATAAAGTCTTGAGTCATTTTGTAGGGCGTGATTATCCCCCCGGGTAGTATAAAAAGTTGCCTCTACCATCATGTTTACACATTGCGATTTGGGAACCAACTCAAAGTTGCTTCAACTAGTTGAAACGTGTAAACCATGCTTAAACCCTGCTTTGCAAAACCGTTTTATTGAATATATATTTATAAGGCGATGGCTGAATATAGGCAAGTGTAAACTGGGCATCCGTAGATTATTGAATTATTAAGTAAATATAATAACGTTTTTTGTAAACGATAATATGTCGATGTTGTATAAAAAGGCTTGATATCTTATTGCAAAAAAAGTTTTATAAGATATTGCTGGATTTGTGATTTAATACGGGTGAATTGTAGATTTCTTTATAAAAAGACAGATGGATGGAAAACTTCGAATGTTTGTGATACGAAACCTGTTTGACATTTTGTGTTTATAACAGTAAATTTATAATTGGCATGGATTTTGGCTTATCTGTTTTTAATTTAACAGACTTGATAAGACATTAACATTAAGAAAACTGTCTGTTTGTTTATAATGACGTGAGCTGACCCACGTGTATTTAAAATTCCAGTAGCATTTGGAGAGATTTAACATGGCTCTGCTAGCTTATTGTTATTTAGCCAAATTTAGGTGGTAGTTTATACGGTCGAACGTTTGCCTTGTCTAATGTAAATCTAATGACCTGTACTTATGAAAACTCTTGCATTCTTAAGTAAAAGTATTGACAGTGCTAATCGCAGGTCAATTGATTTACATTATAAAAAGCGAAAGTTCGACCGTATAAACTACCTCTAACAGAATCATGTTTTGTTTGCACGAAACTATATTTGCTATACATTGGGCAAATTTGTTGAAAAGTATGCGAAGGAGTGCATTTTTAAAGAAGCATACACAATATTTCAATAAAAATGCTCTTCGTCTCAGTGGCTAGTTGACCATTTTGCCCACTGGGTTTGCAGGAAATATACAACTTGGTTGAGTTGTATTCATGAATGAATCTACAAGACATTGAACTATGCATAATAAACGCCACACCAATAATATTGAATGCGTGCAGAATATTGATGTATGCTTTTGATTGAAGAATAACCGTGGCTGATTTGGTACATTTGAAATCCTATTTTCATTCATAGGAATCCCAAAAGTGTCGGCCGACAGTTATAGCTTTTGACTCATTGGGTTCTATGATTTTGGCCATTATGGACATCCCTTGAGTTTTTGACACACAAAAGGCATCTCGTTTTAATTCTCATCTCGATAATCCAAAAAGTCAAAATAACAAAACTTTTTACCACAAATAGTTAAGATAGCAGCGTATTTTGATAAACTATATACATCTGTACTGTTTTATTCTTAATGTTTCAGGCATACTGAAATACAGACAACACCATACAAACCTGACCTCTAGCCATCATGTCTTACGAAGGATACGCAACGTTCAAAGTGGAAATAAAAGAAGGTGTGGCCTGGGTGACGTTTGACTTTCCCCCAGTAAACGTGCAAGGTCGGCCTATGTTGGAAGATTTGGACAAACTTGCTGCAAGTCTGGAGAAAGATGAAAGCGTCAAAGTTGTTGTATTTCAGTCGGCACACCCTGATATATTTGTTTGTCATGCCGACATTGATATGTTAGTGGATTTAAAGGTAAGAATATGTTCTAATGAACCTGTACTTATGAAAACTCTTGCATTCTTAAGTAAAAGTATTGACAGTGTCTAATCGCAGGTCAATTGATTTACATTAGACAAGGCGAAAGTTCGACCGTATAAACTACCTCTTATTTACCAATATGAGACCATCGAACGTATTGGTGAAAATTCTTATAAAAGCGTTTCGAAAAACTGAGGCATAGCCTGAACCTAACCTCACTGACCCAAACAATTGTAACAAGGGTTACACTGCCAAGTCTTGATAGGCAGGTAAACTGTGGTGGTAACACGAAACTCAATCTTCAGTTGAAAACACGCTCGACTGGAATATTTCTAAAGGATGTGTTTCGCTGCCTTTATCAAAACAGATTCCATTTTGAATTCCACTCCTCATCTTGCACTGTATGAGTCTTAGTTTTAGGCCTTCTATGTTGCTACGTATCCTCTTCTTGACAATACAATGGTTAAGTTTGTCTTTCACTTGATCTCCCCTAATTTCTCAAAAAAGTGTAATTTCATTTAATACTGTGAAAGGTAACTCAGTCAGACGTAAATCACCAGTTTCAAATCAACCCAGTAGGTAAATTTGGTGCACTGCAAAGGAGTGTATCTCTATAGAAACATGTACACTATTTCAATAAAAATGCTCTTCATCGCAGTGACTTTTAACGATTTTTGCCACTAGAATAATAAATCTCCTCCTATGCACAATACTGGTGCGCAGAGAAAATCTGTCAATGTTATTTCATTATCATTTTAGGCTGAAGAAATTCCAAAGAAGAAGGAATCCCTTTTACAATTACAAGTGGTAATGCAGAGAATATCCGAGCTTCCACAAGCCACAATTGCCAAAGTGGAAGGTATGGCACGTGGGGGTGGCCACGAATTCATGCTAGCATGTGACATGCGTTTTGCTGCTCGTGGAAAAGCTGTGTTTATGCAAATGGAAGTGGGTATGGGCATTGTACCTTGTGGTGGTGGAACACAACGACTCGCCAGACAAGTTGGGTTAGGTATGACTCACCAAATAACTTGACCAAGAGACTTCATATGTAAACACTATTTTATGAGAAAGAACCCAGTGGGCAAATTTGTTAAAAACTCAATGCGAAAGAGTGCATTTATAAAGAAGTATGCACACATTTCGATAAAAGTGCTCTTCATCGCAATGGTTTTATGAAGGTTTTGCTCACTGGGAATGAAGTGGCCTAAACAAATGTCATTCAACAAAAGTAACAAATAGGGCATGGATTGAGTGTTTCGTGGAGTTCCAACCTTTCTGTTTATAGTATAAATAATTTCCTTCTTTTGTTCTTAACAGGCAGGGCTATGGAAATCATCCTCGGCGCGCATGATTTTGATGCAGATCTCGCAGAACGATATGGTTCGATTAACCGTGCGTTAGATCCCGAAGAGATTGGTCCATTTGTGGAAGAGTTAGCCAATCGAATTGCGAAATTCCATTCAGCTTCAATAACTGCCTGCAAGCGATGCGTTCACGCTGCTGTGGATACCACCATTCATGACGGACTTGTGGAAGAAGTGTACCAATTAGGTCAAGCCCTTGCAAAAACACCGGCAACGAAAAGATTCGCATATGGGAAAGAACAGGGCATCCAGAACGACTTGGAAACGCAGAAAAATTGGGACAAAGGCGTAATGGACATCCAAGCTATCCAATGAATGAATGCTATTGCCGCCTCCATATTTGGCTCCGAGTATAAAAAAATAAGGGCCTGTCTACACTTTTGCAATTCTGTTCTATTTCGTATATTTTTAGTAACTCTTTCACAATAAATATTGAAAATCTGAAATCAACAAAGTGAGTATATGCAAACGATCCTTTAAAAAAGTGTTCGTTTATAAATAAGAGAGCACCATGTAAGATCTATCGTTTATGTTTATTTTCTTGTTCAAATTACAAGTAAAACAGCACAGTTAAAAAACCCTTCCTCCAAGCCAAACAACATTATCTCAGGTCTGCTCTTACTTTGAAGATGATTCAAGAAAAAAAAACACTTACTGAAACCACAGCAGGCATATGCAAGTACTTATTATTTTGATGAGAAATTTTGATTGTCATCATGCATGTCATGAACAAGCGAGTTTATTTGGCTACATTACGTTTAAAAATTTTGATGTTGTCATGTCATGAGAAGGCAGCCATGTTGATCAACGTCATCCTCAGGGGCTCTTTCGCCTCGCATATCAATAAGGTGATAAGGATGATAAATTTGACATATCTTAGTCGACAAAAATGTCAAATAGTCACAGCGATGAAGAGAATTTTCATTGAAATAGTGTATGTTCTTCTATAAAAATGTACTCCATCGCGGTGGTTTCAACAAATTTGCCTGTTGGGATTGCTTTCTAAAAGTATTCTCGAATATTTGCGCTGCGTCATGTGCTTCCTGAATAGCTACTGATATTTGATATTGTAAGCCAACCTTGAACCCCGGGATTCTTACCTTTTAGATGTATGGATAGATACATGGAAAAGGCTAGAAACACTGGGTTCGAAGTTGATTGTAAACGGGAGACTAGATTACTTTAATAATATTTTCGAATAAGCCATCTTAAGTTTGACTGCGGTACTTTTGAGACATTTTTACTTTTGTCAATTCTAAAATTTGATCCCTTCGGGTACTAAATTCAAAATATAGTGTGATTCACAAAAATCGGGACTCCGAGTTTGAGGGTAGATTACTTTTTATATGTAAAACATTTTTCAAAAACTTTTACACCATGAGACGCGAAATTTTATAAGTTTTCAAATGATATAAAAGTTGCAACGTAAAAAATTACCAGTCAAGAAGAAAAAGCAAATTTCTCGTGTTTATCAGAGCGATGATTTTTAATGGTCAGTTAGCAGCTTGTTGACAACCATTAATAAATCGTTCTTTCTGTTATCACAATAAGCAACAATACAAAGTTAGTAAATGTAATAAAATATTCTGACATAAACATAAAGTTGAACAAAACGCAAAGGGTTTTTTTTATAAAAAAAATCCCCTGTGACAGTAGCATTTTCTTTCCATAAGGCGCTTCTCTAATGGATTGCATAAAAAACAATAAAACTAAAAATAAAAAACAATAAAACCGTGCAATCAACGATTTCTTAATGGTCATTAACAAGGTGCGAACTGACCATTAAGAATCATCGCTCTGATGAGCACGAGAAATTTGTTTTTTCTTGAAAAATGTTTTACATATAAAAAGTAATCTACCCTCAAACTTGGAGTCCCGATTTTTGTGAATCACACTGTATATACAGTGTGTATCAAAATGTCTTATCCACCAACTTTCAAGGCGTATATCTCATTACTTGTCTGATAAAATATTGTGAATTTTATATCATAAGAAAGAGCTTTTCATGGTCTATCCGTTAATATAAAATGTTTGCCAAAATATTTGTTCTTCGAAAAGATATCGAAGAAAAACTCAACGATTTGGCTCATTAAATTCTTAAAAGTCAATGAACTCATTTTACAATGAAGGACAATTAAAGGACACAATGTAGCAATTATGAAAAAAATAACCTTTGTTCAACTTTTCTATAGAATCATATATGTTCAACCCCCGTTTTAAAACATGCTATGGTCGCATTTTTAATGTTTGACGTTTTTTAATTTATGTGCTAATGAGAAAGCTTATCAGACCAAAACTAACGATTTGGCCATGAATGTGGTGAACAGACTATAAGTAAATTTTTGCACTGGGGGTTCGTATTGAATAGAAGTTTCAACAATTACGTGAACTCAATAAAAAGCATCTGCCAATATTGCTGTGATAATACTTTACACATCAGATGCAATTATAAGCCTACCATCTGTTGTACTATTGTAAAGGTATGAACACTGAACATTAACACATTATCAATGCGATGAAGGGCATTTTTATTAGGGAGATTCATAAGATCGACGAGCCTGTGTCACGAAGAAAAAAATCAATTACTTGTGTGAGAATGTTTTTTTAAAACTCTTCAATTAGAAAGTTACTTCGGAGATTTAAAGCCTTTTCTCGTATAAAAAGAAACATCATTACTTTGCACGCTTATTTCAAATGTTGATGTGAAGTTTCTGAATTTCAAAATAACTTTTACAGCAATGGCAAGCCATTTTCAAGTTCTTTCGGCTACTATATTTTTATGAAAAATGAAAAAATAATGAAATTGTCTTGGAAAAATGTAATTAAATTTTTAATGGTCAATTAAGGTGTGAATGAAAAGAAAACATATTTTTAAACAATGACAGCAATTTCGAAAACAATAAATAAATTTAACCTGTGTCAGGGCCCACGCTAGCTTTTTTGCTAAGTAAAAAATTTTTTATCCAATACAATGGGCACCGTTGGGGAGATATGTGTTTTAGTCAAATAATCTCCTAAACGGGAGAGAGTTCTTGCTGCCTTGGATCAAACTGTTGAAGGAGAAATAGAAATGGATAAGCCCAGTAGTTTCTTAGACAAGCTATGTCCTACCCGTTTGACTGTCAGAGTGTCATGTTTTAAAAAATACGAGGCATTACAGTGGTTGTGGAAAGTGTGCTTAGAGGAAAGACTAGACTCGGACGTTCGTACTCGTATCATTGGCTGTCAATCGCAAATAAAATGATTTTCTTTTTTCTTTGGCCTTTTATTAAGTCATAGAATGTACAGTTTAACTGACAATTTGTCAAAAACGTTGCAAAAGGAAAAGATGATTGCTCTAAATGGTCAAAGGCTTGCAAAGCCTAACTATTCAAACATTGGAAGGTATGCGAACGAGCTAAGACCTATTTTTCGAGTCAGTAAAGGTAAAAGCATCAAAACTTGCTGTTGAAGAAGCATCTGTTCCAAGAAAGCGTCAGAAGCTCAATTATAAAACTTTGCAGTTTGTAGAAGATGTAGAAAAGACATCACGAAACACCGAAGCATTCATTCCGGAACATCCTGCTGGCTACTACTATGTTTTTTGACACTATGGATACCGTAATCATGGCAATTAAACATCGGTTTGAACAGCAAAGTTTCCAATTCTTCTCGTCCATCGAGCAGTTGTTGATCAAAGCTATCAAATCTGTACCGCATACGGAAAAAATGGAAACATTAAAAAGTACAAAGATGACATTGATGTTTCGGCTTTACCTCCAGAGTTCCAAATCTTAGGAACAATATATACAAATGAATCGGTTTCTCATTTCGAGGAGATCAAAAACAAAGTTGACGAATTGGACAAAACAGAGAAAGCGCTCATAGAAAACGTAATAAAATTGATGTAACTTGTTCTTGTTGTTACTGTTACAAGTGTCACCCCTGACCATTTTTTTTCCTCATTAACACGAACATTAAAAACGTGGCTCCGATCCACTATCTTGCCAAAACGCTTTAATGCATTGGCAATATTGACCTTTTACAAGGAGCTTGTTGATAACATATCATTGGTAGATGTTGTTAATGAATTTGCTGAATCAAAAACAATGAGAAAAAGTGTCTTTGGTAGATTTATTGAATCTGATTTGTAAGTAGGTAGCCGTGAGTCACTTAACCGTGCCCGCCAAATTGATACTACATGATTGTATTGTAATTTTAATCACCGCGTTATACAGTGTATTTCAAAACGTTGGCTTCAAAAATTATCATCGCAGTTTTGAAGAAAATATCCAATTTATTTTTATAAATTTTGTATCAATGGAATCCTTATTTTTTGGTCTTTCTCGTGATGTAATTTTTGTAGGAAATGGAAAAGTAGAAGAAGGGAAAATCGAAAAATAAGTTTGGGAAAATTCATTGATTTCTTAACGATCAATTAAGACAAAAGTTAACAACCGTATCTTTATTGTTTAAAGGTGCAAAATTCTTTATGCCGTTATGTGACATCTGAGACCCACAATTAAAGTAATTGCTTACGTAAAATTTTACATCCCCAAGTCGTTTCGTGAGGACAGTGACGATAACACAATTCAATGAAAAAGCACCAAACGCTAAAAAGGGCGCTATAAAGGCGTGGCACATTCATAATGCGCTAGGGTTTCCTCATGGTAAACTAAGTGTTTCAATCTTCCTGAACATCAAAACACATCCCAAAAAAATCAATCCTTCCTTGAATCTAACACAGATTCAAAACTTCAGAGAAAAGACGAGAAAGAATAGTAATCCACTAAAACCTAACCGGGTTTTGACCGGGTTTTTCAGAAGTGAAGTCAGCCAGTTGAAGCAAGTCAACAAAAATTGACCCGAAGACTATCAAGAAATAGGTCTTAAGAAATGGCGCAATATATCAATTTTAAAATCAAATTACGTGAACGTACCACATGGACTTTTTTGAGTGGGATATTGCACTTTACGATATCACTTATCAGACGAAAATTTCGATCCCAGATCCCCTTCAACCAACGGCCTTTGGCAGCAAATAATTCTTCCAGTAACAACTAAATTACCACATAAACCATTCATGCTAATTAATTCCACAAATTATTACCCGCCTCTATTCAGGCGTTCTATCAGAATATTATTCACATTAGCCCCATAAATGGAATAAACGTCCCCTCTAAAATGCGCCCTAGTTGACGTTCTACTAGAAATAAATACTCCCAAATAAAATCACGTCAAACATAAGGGGTGTCATTTTGCATTCCATTGTATAAAGGATTTCTGACAATTTGCAATTTGAGTATGATTGAATAAGACATTGTAAACTAATTAAGTGCAAATGGGAATCAGCCTTGAATGAAGATAATTGGCTAGCTGCGCATCTTAATTATGAAAACCCGATGGCATTTATTTCTATTTATTTCCTTTTGTTAAATTAGCAAAATTTTACATATTTGTTAATTTTTACTTCACAAAGTGAAAAGAAACTTCGGTTTAATACTGTTGAAAAATACTCCTAATTTATGGAAATGAATTAAGACTTCAGGATTGTAGTTTAGATGGGACTTACGTAAAGTTTTCACGGAGGGGAAAAGCATATGGTAACTTCGGTCTTTGCCGTTCTCCGCTAGATACTTCATGTAAGATACAGTTATTAAAATTTGTTATTTTTGTCTGGATTAAACGAGGAAATTTTGCCTTGTTCTTTCAAATGGAAATCAGAGACTGTCAGCCACAAAGATATTATAATGATACCCATGGGCAAAATTTCCAAAAAAGTCACTGTGATGAAGAGCATTCTGTAGAAATACACTCCTTCGCAGTGGTTGTAAACAAATATGCCGACTGGGTATCTTAAAATTTTCTGCTTTTTAGATACAACATGGGATTTATTTATCGTTGCGTTTCTGCCGTCCTCAGCAGAATGATATTCGTCGGTCACGCCATTTGGGCGTTACGCGAAACCATCTATCGTATCCACGTGGGCGACAAAGCAGCAGCAGAAAACAGTGTTTTTTGGACGCTGACCATTTTGATTGGTTTTATCGTTTTGGAGGGAACTTACACCATGATAATCAGAAAGGGTCTGGAATATAAGTTGTCAGTAAATCTTTCTTTTGTATTGTTTATATACTGTCCAGAATTCTTTGTTATAAGTTTGTCAACTTCAGTTCCAGTCTCCATTCGTTCTATCATCTCTGAATTAGAAGGGAAAGATAGCAGTGGTTATGGGATTTGCGCTTACTTGCCTTTTCCCAACTTTTCGTCGAAAAGTGACTACGGCGAAGAGCATTTCTATTGAATTAATGTGTATATTTCTATAGAAATACACTTCTCCACAGTGATGTTTCAACAAATTTGCCCTCTGCGCTACTAGTGGCCGACTATAAGCTTTGACACCAAAAGTCGTTTGATCACTTGATCAAATCCTAAAACTCTGCCAAAAATTCCCGTTCTTGTGTTTTTGCAAAGCCAACCTATAAACTCGTATATCATTCGATATAATAAACAATGATAGAAGCCTGGGACGAAGTTGAGTACATTCACACATTAAAACCTGGTTCAGAACTGACGATTACGACGATTAAATTCAGTGTAATCGTTATAATCGTCGTAATCGTCTGATGTGAACACTTTTGTAATCGTCAAAATCATCATAAATGCCTGGCGATTACGACAATGAAATATCAAAAGTTGTTGATAGTTCACCAATTACTAATGAAATACTTGAGAGTGTTCACACCTGGCGATTGGCGACTAATTTGTTTTATTCGTCATAATCGTCGTAATCGCCAGGTCTGCACCAGACCTAAATTTCAATTCATTGCTCTCGACATGTTATTATCTCCTTAATACGTAATAGAACGATCTATTATCTCTTTAATAGATGAATACAATCACTAGAAATGCTTCTATGGAATAATAAAAGGGTTCTATGAGCAAAACACATGTTCTCTCCACCATTTGGAACATGTAGTTGTGTTTATGTATTAAGGAAATAACAACATGTCACCAGAATAGATTTTAGTTGAAATACAATGCTGTAATTTCTTGCTATAGTTACTTTAATCACTGCTCTAAAACATTATGAGAATAACAGCTTTGTTCTTGAAGTCCTTTCATTATTACTTTCAAGTATTTTTAATGACTGTTTTCATATTCATAATAATTAAAGGAACATTTACACCGCAGAACATCGATTTGGCAATATGCGTTTTTTTTATATAGCTTTTGGCCAACTGGTTTCTTTTACTTGGCTGTGGTCATCCCAATTGTTTGCGTATTGGAAATCTTTATCCTCGAAGAAGAACTCAAGTGTGCAAAGACAAAAATGACGTCATCGAACTCCACCAGAGAACTGGTAAGTAAAGTGTTTAAGAACGGGAAGATCGAGGGCGTTAAATTAAGAGGGCGTGATAATTTCTGATCAAGGAAGCCTGTATTGACTATATTGTATTGACAATAGTTTTACAATTAAGTGTGACCCTGGTGTAGCAGGAGAGTAAGAGTTCGGTAAATTACGACTTGAAAGTCTTAATTCCCTGACGCCAAGAGTCTTTATTTCCAAGGAAATTAAGAGTAGTCTGGTAAATTAAGACTGGTAAAAGAATTGACTTTAGGGTCCAAAAAGAAACTTCTGGTAAATAAAGGACTTAAATTTATCTGAACGTCGAAATAAAGCTGCAAAAAGAACACGTATAAAAACAAAAGTAAATAATAGTAAGTTTGTACAGTAGCAAATTTGTTGAAAACTCTCTGCGAAGGAGGACTTTTCTAAAGAAATAAACACCCTATTTCAATAATAATACTCTTCAGCGTAGTGACTTTTTGATAATTTGTGCTACATAGTAACACACAGTGTGATGGCGAAGAGAAGGCATTTCCTCTTTCAGAAAATTGAAGAGTATCTCAGAAATAAAGTTTATCCCTCAAATATAACAACAGAAGAACATGGTTCAAAATCTAATTTTCGAGGAAAATTCTGTCTAAAAAGAACGTTTATTCTACAAAAAAAAAAACCCGTATCGTCATCAAAGACAGACATCACCAAATGAAAATAGCGAAGAGATGTTCATTGTGGTATTGGGAATTTTGATGGCTACTCATAGAGACAAAAACTCGACATATGAAAAAATGAGATTTTGGTACAATATTTCAAATGATGACTTATATTGAAGTGTGAGCAGTGTCACAATAAGGGTGGTGACTCAAAGTCCCCAAATGCTGATTCAAAGCCAATACCATTAACAGTGATGAGGCAAGTGGGAGTTGATGGATATTGTGACGTCATTGCTTGAATTGACTACTTTCAAAATGGTCGGAGGTAAAGCCAACAAATGCTTTTGTATGAAGTAATGTGTTGTCGCTGATGTGTTCAAGCTCAAGGTAACGTCGAAATCAAGTTCAACGAAATAATCTCCCTTTTCTGATGCTGTGTAACCGTGAATCATTTTTTTTCCTATTAATGCTAAACGTAACTAGAAGTTGAAATTGAAGTTGAAAACCAAGAATCATTTGATCTAGAAGTTTTCGATGTAGTTTTTAAAATCTGTGGTGAAAGTAGGAACTTCAGTTAAAGATGATGCAGCCAAGATATATGAAACCTACACAGAAGAACCAAAAACATGACATTGATGGTACACATGTGTCTATACAGAAGTTAGGGTCCACAAGCTGTAGGAACGTCATATAATGGTAAAATCCACATTAGGTGATACTATGAATTGTGTTGCAAACACTGAAAAATGAAATTCACTCAATTTATGACAAAGATTATAACCGATACATTCCAAATTTAATGATTGAATGTAACACTCCCTCTAAAGTTTATATAGTTCTCTGCAATCATGTTCTTTTAGGAATTTTAATGACGATCTGTTGGATGAACAATACTAGCTGTTCATAAATTTCATCATCAAGTTAAGTTAAGTTTGTATAGCTAGTTAGAAGCTTTATACATTTAAAAATGTTTTTATTTTATTTTTATCACGATCTCAAATACCATCAAAATTAACTGATAGTAAATCAATCAAGTTTTAGCTTTTGTAATCTTGAATATATTTACTTGATAAATTTGTTACATTCGCTCCGTCCAACAGATTCCGTCCAACAGACATCATACCAATCTTAGTCTAAGATTTTTGTTCCAATAAATTTGCAATGTGGATATAATTTTGACAAGATAATGTTCTAAAAAGATCCAAGTTATGCATTATAAACTAATTTTTCGCATTTGCTTGTTATTCGAGGTGAAATTTGTCTGGTTATTAAAAAGTTTCATTGCATAAATTCTATCTATTCCATCCAACAGACTCTGTTACGGTAGCCGTTAGGCAAATGTAAATATTAAAGGCTTAATTTAAAATCTGACTGGTTATGTTTCACATAGTTTTAACAATTTTCACTTTTTATACACCAGTCAGTTTTAAAAGCTTCTCAAAGTATCAAATTCTGTCCAAAAGAATTTTTTGATTCAAAATATCACCATTAGCACACGGAAGCTTACTTTCAGCACCTTTCAGAAAATCGAACGGCTTAGCGTCCCAACTTTGATATGGTATAGACCTTTTCACGAATTACGTCACAACAAGCAATGCCTCGTTTTCAAACTGAATATTAATGACGTTTGCGTTGTTTACAAAGAGAAACGACACCTCAACCTCGAACTCAGGTTGACGACACCTCGATAAAAGACTTTTTCACGAAATTCTTTTATCAAGATTAAAGCACGTGATAATCGATAAGCCTTAAGAAAAGGTCGACAAGAAGTGGAAGTCCTCTTAACCTTAACACCTGAAAAATACTCTTGGTACACTATGACTCTTCTGTAAAATAAATGAATTGTCTAGCTTTAAGAGAATTCCTGCAATATGAAGCAAGAATGAACTTTAGGAATTGAACGCATCTGTTAAATTAATCTTTTAACCGCTCTGTTAACAAAATCTGTTTGAATTCAACCTCACGATGAAACACAAAAATGTTAAGTTGCCCCTACTCACTTTGAGTATGTCCATCTGACAAGCCGCTATCATTACATTCATATGGTGAAAACACTTACAAAAGTATTTGAACAAATAAGTCTAAGCCTTATCCTTACTAACCCAAACACACTTCACAAGGTATACGCCAAAGGTCTGATGATTTGTCAGACGAATATATTGATTATTTCTCACAGGAATTGATCAAATTCTGTAATATGGTTGTGATGAATAACAAAGACGATCAGAAGTTGCGTTCAGGAGTAGAGATTGGAATGCTTGGAGCGCTCGTCATGGGAAGATGGCTTCTACCACGTGGTGAATTGACACGTGATCAATTATCTGCACTGCTCCTAAATTTTATTAGCAATGGTGCAGATGTGATAGGTAAGCACGATGTGCTTTTGATTTGTTATTATGTTTTTCGAATGCTCAGCCTCACATGCATCGACAAACTTAAGGTTTCCATCGAACGAACGGCTTCTGATCATGAATGAGGACTTTTTCTTTTTGCATTTCTCTGTAAGCTTTATATGCATGTGAAGCGGTCTACTGAAAATTCTACTTATTTTGAATTCCATGATTTCAAAATTAGCCTGAATAGTAAGTAAGTAAGTAAGCAAGAAATTCTAACAGCCGCAACCCTGGTGGTACTGCATAGTAGAAACTTGTGTTATAGTAGAAACCCATTCATATCAGTCATAGGATGGTTTCTACATTCTATATGAATGTTTCTTCTTTTCTAAACTTTCCTTAATTCTTTTATTAATAAAAAAAGTATAATAATTGAAGGAACGTGATACTATTGAATTTAGAAAATTTCAGATTTGTTAGTTGTAAAGTGAAATGCGATTAATAGAAGAAGTATTTACGAAGGAAATTAAGGTTAACTTAGAAATAGATAATGATATTTCACTACTTGATTTTCGTTGGTTTTGGAGTAGTCCTCTCATCAGAAAGACTTCCAAATCAGTTGCCAAAAAAAGGGTATAATGCTTTAAAAGATCGTTTAGTGGAGGGAAATTTAAAAATTTCTCGGAAATCTGACCAGCTTGAAAAGAAAATTTACAGATTATTCATGAGTGCATAGGTGTTTCCACTTTAACACATGGGTGTTTCCACTTTAGCCCATGGGTGTTTCCACTTTAGCACATGGGTGTTTCCACTTTAGCATATGTCTGTTTCCACTTTAGCACATGGCTGTTTTCACTTTAGCACATGCCTGTTTCCACTGTAGCCCATGGGTGTTTCCACTTTAGCCCATGGATGTTTCCACTTTAGCCCATGCCTGTTTCCACTTTAGCACATGGGTGTTTCCACTTTAGCACATGGGTGTTTTCACTTTAGCACATGCCTGTTTCCACTGTAGCCCATGGGTGTTTCCACTTTAGCCCATGGATGTTTCCACTTTAGCCCATGCCTGTTTCCACTTTAGCACATGGGTGTTTCCACTTTAGCACATGGCTGTTTTCACTTTAGCACATGCCTGTTTCCACTGTAGCCCATGGGTGTTTCCACTTTAGCACTGGGTGTTTTCAGTTTAGCCCATGGGTGTTTCTACTTTAGCACATGGGTGTTTCCACTTTTTGCGAGATTGTTAAGAATCGAGACATAGATATGTATCAAGTTTAATACATTCAAGATGGCGTAACGTAGGTTGCGTGGTTGCTTGCCGTGAGTCTTGTTACATCTTCCACCAATGAGATTGAAAATAAGAAGCATCCAAACGCAGCAAAATTGTCAGCGAATTGAAAAGTAATTACCATTTAGATAAGAACGTTTTCTCCAAAGAAAATTGTAGTAATTAGGATATGACAAATAGCGAGATACCCGAGGAAGCATCACAAAAGCATTACCATCTTAGAAATAAAAGAGTCTCATCGTATAAGAACCGCGACCGTCAACAGAACGAAGACCTAAATGAGGCTATTGTTTTTGCTAAGGTTACTGTCAAACAACTTAATTGATCGTTAAGAAATCAATGAGTTTTTCCAAACTTATGTTTCGATTTTTTCTTCTTCCACTTTTGCATTTCCTACAAAAATTACATCACGAGAAGGACCAAAAAATAAGGATTCCATCGATATAAAATTTATAAAAATTAATTGGATATTTTCTTAAAAAATGCGATGAAAATTTTTGATGCCAAAGTTTTGAAACACACTGTATCCACTTCAGATAATTGTCCGCATAATTGTTCGCTAAACAATAGACCACATGAAAACATTACGTATTATTTTCACGTGGTCTATTGCTTTGCGAACCGATCCGGTCCGGTCCGTGGACAATTATCTGAAGTGGATATTCGCCTTAAGTCATACAAAATGTATGGCTGGGTGAGGGCCAAGTAATGTATTGGTTTCAAATTGTGATGAACATCAGCTGGAGTGGTGAACCCTCCCCTAGAATTTCCCATTGAATAGAACAAAATAGAACAGTCGGGCGTGGTGGGGGTGAATTAGAATAAAAAGAATCTTTTAATCCGTATTAAGTTCAGAGAAGGCCACTCGCTCTGCAGCGACAGTTGATATGGCCTTTCTATGTAGTGGTACTTTAGGGTCAATAGCAGTGTATTGCTTTCAATGGAAGTTACACAACTGAAATGTCTTTCAAGATCAGATCATTTACATCAGGAAAGATAGTGGTAACATTAGTATTAGTAAATACTGACTTAAAATAAGAACATCTAACGTGCTCAGTTTATTTCATCAAACATCAATAAGATTTTCAACGTTTTGAAGCATTAAACATCACGATATGAAAAGCATATATTTTGCTTTTGTCGTGTCCAACAACATTTATCTATAACAAGAACCAATGTTTAGAATAATGGGTCGGTTACAAAAGTATTAGCATTTTGTCCATCCGACACGATAACTGTTTGTTTCAATGTTTTTTGACTATCATCCTTGTAGAAAGTCTATGTCTAGTATTTTTTTTCGAAAAGCGTTTGCTTGATATTGTATCATAAACGTGCTGTTTTTTATGTAGCCCTAAGTATCGATTTGTCCGTCTGTAAAAAACAATCATTTTGCAACAGACTCTAGTCGAACGTAACTAAAGAAAAATGACTGATGAATAGTTTCAAATCTATTATTGAATTTTTAATGGCTTCGAAATAATTCAAAATTGCTATTCAACAGTAATAAATTGTTCTCATTTACATCTCTTCGCAAAAGGCACAAAAACATGATGAGAAATCTAAATACTTCACTGTTTTAATCAGATAACATTAACTCATGACACATGTGGAAAAAGAGAAGAATCATATTTTTCAAAGACCAAGGGAAAACTGTCAGTTGTGCCAGAGAAATATATTTTGTTTGAGCGAACAGTAAAGATCCTCATCCCGTGTGGTAAAATACATAGAGTTACCTTATTCCAGGAAATTAACGAAGCATCAAATTAACGCGAATTTGAAAATTTCGCGTTAATAAAATACCCGCAAATTAAATGTTTCGTTAATTTCCAGACTCTTATAAAAGTTTATCGTAAATTTAAAACTCATTATTTTTCAGTAAATAATCATAAATTTCTAAAACATTACAAGTCCGATGCTATTATTTATCGTTCTTCTTCTTCTACCTCTTCTTCTCTTTCTCGCTTAAAATGCACACAGCTTCTTCCTGCTGGATGGAGAGTAGCAGGTATAACAGGCGCTATAAAGGCTGCAAGAATGTTAGGTGCTGTTCCTATGAACCTTTTTAAAGATGTGTAGTTTTCTAGTTATACATATAGAAAAGATCTGTTTCAAAAATTTTTTAGTTCTTTTGTCCATCCGCGTTAATAAAATGCTCTTATGAAGGTCATTGAAGCCAATCGCGTTAATTTGATTCCTTTCTCAAGTTCTCTTTGGGCAAGCGCGTTAATTTGATTCGTGTTAATTTAATGCATTGTTAATTTCTGTCTTCGTTAATTTCCTAGAATAAGGTATGTTTTAATAAGACCTTCTTCTAATCACTTAATCCAGGGCCAGTTAGCAACAATTGATACCAATTCGACTCGCTGCTAACCCGAAAGGTTTCATACGTTACCGAATGTTTTTGACCATCATGCATAATGTAAATTATCAACTGTTGGTCTTGATCACGTGATCATTCGTTCCCCAGCCAAAACTCTGTTTGTAAGTCACCAAATCCATTCTTGTATTTGGTCCAGCTCCAGTAAAAGTCAACATTGTATTGATCATTTCGTAGCTGGATGACTGTCCAACCACCTCCCTCTGGATCAGATGAAGAATGACATAATATATTCACTTCTTTACCTCCTATTTTGATGTTGTATACACCTGACTCTCTATATCCTGCATTATAAACATCAAGACAATCTCGTGCGAACGTTAATGAAGCTCAGTTTTGTGGGACAGAACTGCACTCACTCGGCATAAAAAACTCGAAATAATTGTGCTTTTCACTGTCAGTTAAATTCAGTGGTAACGTTAAGCGGTCCACTTCTAGGAAGTTGCACGTATGTATTTGTTGATTCTTTCGGCTATGTTAATAGCTTTGCAATCAGGTGTTACTCGACAAATACCAAGACATTGTTCACCTGTCTTTACTGTTCGCTCAAACAAAATATATTTCTCTGGCACAACTGACAGTTTTCCCTTGGTCTTTGAAAAATATGATTCTTCTCTTTTTCCACATGTGTCATGAGTTGATGTGATCTGATTAAAACAGTGAAATATTTAGATTTCTCATCATGTTTTTGTGCCTTTTGCGAAGAGATGTAAATGAAAACAATTTATAACTGTTGAATAGCAATTTTGAATTATTTCGAGGCCATTAAAAATTCAATAATAAATTTGAAACTATTCATCAGTCCTTTTTCTTTAGTTACATTCGTCTAGAGTCTGTTACAAAATGCTTGTTTTATATCGGACAGACAAATCGATACTTAGGGCTACATAAAAAACAGCACGTTTATGATACAATATCAAGCAAACGCTTTTCAAAAAAATACTAGACATAGATTTTCTACAAGGATGATAGAAGGGTTCAGACTGTGTTTATGTTCATTTGAATGGAAGGCATGGTGGACGTGGCGGAAACGGGATGCAATGGGGTCAACTTACAGTCGGTGATGCAGCAAAGCTTTCGTATAGTCGTATGCGATTGAAAAGAATTCATAAATAAGCTTCTTGATATTATGCAGCTGATATGTGATGATTTTATGATCATCCAGTTAAGTGTCACAAGTAGTCAGCGATGACGGACAAATACACTGAAGTTATGTATGTTCCAGCTTGGTCCGGATTGATGATTGAAAGAAACGATCATGGTTAACTTTATAATGTCTGTTGCTTATTTTTGCTGTTACCCTTAATTGCACAAAGACAGAATCGAACAAATAATATGTTGTATTGGCAGATAATCTTTGAAGGATAACTTTCCTTGTTTTATGTGTTGTTGTAATGAATTTTCTGTTTTTCAAGATATTTTATTTGCGTGATTATGTAATATGGTTTTGAAAATAAACGGAAAACCTCCATTTTAGCGCGGGTTGCTTTAATCTAATTCGGGTAAATTTTTCTGAAATTAATAATTTTTGTATCACTGATGGTTCTAATTTGACGCGGGTTTTCGTGTTACACAACATCATTTGTATACAATGTTGTTTGAAATTTTTTGTCTAATTTAATTCTTCAGACCCACTAAATACACCTTTTTAACAATTTTCTTTCAGTATACGAAAGCTTTTATGAATACGGTGCTTTCAAATTAAATTGGACTAAGCAAAATGTGCGCCGTATAAAGCTAGTCGAAGAGTGTACTACCCATGAGCGTACATAGTCTTCCTATTTCAGGTGTGGGCATGAACGATATTTAAGATAACGGTTACATAAGGTTCTAGATTTCGATGGATCTAGCACCAAGAATCACTTCGCTGATAAAATGACTTTTGATTATATAAGTAATTTATAAGCTTTAGTATTTGATAGTGTTGGGTCAAAAAATAAAAATTTTGTACTAAATATTACAAAAAAAATTTAATTTAATTTTTTGTGACGTACTTAATCATTGTCCACACTGACGTTTTGAGTTTTTTTTATCCTCATATATCTTTCCTTGTAGAATTCCTAAACACGTGGAACGATTTTCCTATTTTACGGAACCGTGAAGTAACGTACACAGTGTTGGTTCTGTATTCATGGAGCTTATTACAATTCGCTGTCGTTACGACAAAGACAACAGACGAATATGAGGCGAATGAAGAGGAAGCTGAAAACGGAATTTTGCCGTCTGTCTTTGATATCGACACGGATGATTATAAAACAAATCAGGTAGGTGGGGCTTGTGGAAATCAATCTCTAACACAGAGGCTGTAAATATTATTAAAATTACTTAAGATAGAACTTCATTTCCAGCTCACTTTACAAAGGGATCTAGTAACAATCGACCTCGTACACTTAACCCAGTGGACAAATTTGTTGAATCACTGCGTAGGAGGACATTTCTATGAAAATGTATGCATTATTTTAATAAAAATGCTCTTCATCGCAGTGACTTGACGATGTTGGCTGTTACAGACGCAATAAAAGAAATTCCATAAGGGAGACCTCAGACACAGGCCACTTCTCTCATTGTCGTTATACTGAACATATAGTCCATCTAACAATTTCAAAGCATCAAAACTTCATGGTGTAAACCTTGTAAAATTTGTTTGGGTTAGTGAGGGTTAGATTCAGGCTATGCCTCGTTCTTTCAGACTATTTTAAGAAGTTTCAACCGAGAAGTTTGATGATTTCAAAGTATTAGACGAAGACACTCTGAAATAATATATTCGATAGCCTGTTAGACCTTTCCTACAAACAGACAAAAAAGAACAACAACCCTTTCAGATTTACAAACACTTCTGTTCGAGCTTAATCATCCTGTTCTATTTGATAATAATCTGTTTGGTAATAATCGAGTTAATCAGATTATTTTAATGATAAGCACACAATTCAAAATCACATGTTCTGCTTTGTGAAAAATGAATGTTGATTCACCACAAGCAATTTGTTCTTACATAACTTTCAAATTTTGTTATGCAGGAGATCAAACAACAGATTTCTTCGTTTCGCCCCAAAACAGAATACAGCACAAACTTACCAAGATACATACAAAAGCTTGCCAAGAAAAAGAAAAGAGAGACGAAGGGTATAAATTTTCACTCTCTGAGTCACCAAAGAAAACGTACTTTTACTAACGACAGCCTATCTTCAAGAAGGACAAAACGTTCGCACACAATAAATTCACATCGCGTTCGACCACAGACAATAACATTCGCAGATGACCAAACCGACTTGAACGACAACGTAACATCGCCAGCAGTGATAAAAGTAACAAACAAATCGACGAAAATTCGTTTTGCCAACAGGAAAAGAACCGCAGAAGAAAAATCTGTATCCGCCCAACACCTCCAATTTCTCGCCCACATGGAATTGTGGGACGAGTTTACCGAAGCGTTGAAAAGGACAAAAGAACATGGCTTCCATTCATCTTCCAGTAAAGAAGAAAACTATAATGCAGAGGGAGATGATGACGTATTCGTACAGGATCCAGGTTGTCTAAATACATTTCTTTCCAGATTCGACCAAGACGTTTTTCAATCCGTCATACTTTTGTTAAGCCTGGAGTTGCCATACCTGTGCGCCCGCGTGGCGTTCACTGTCCTGTACGACGTTTCCAGTATAACTATGGTGTTTTACACCACTAAAAACGTCATCATGAGTGTCTTTCTCGCGTACAGGCTTTGGGTGATTTTGTCAGGAAGAACCGAAGACAGTGAGTTGGAGGATAAAAGTCCACAAGATGTTATGACGCTCAAGTGACAATGTCGAATGTCAACACGACGGCCTTTTGACTTGTAACCACATTTCATTCTCTAGTAGGCAAAATCGACAAAAAGTCACTGCTATGACTTTTATCTAGTGTGTATATTTCTATAGATTACACTCCCTCGCAGTGATTTTCAACAAACTTTCCCACTAGGCTATTGCAATTCAAAATCAATTGTATATAACCTTAGACTAATTGCAGTCAATCTAATCACACTCTGCATTGTGAAACAGCTTTTTACAAAGAGATTTTTTCTCCTCTGTGATAAGATGTAGCTAAACTTTAGATTTAAACTACACCAATTGATAGTCTTAATAGTTTGAGTTTGATTTGTATTATAGTGTGTTGCTACATTAAAGTAACGACAGTACTGAAAATCTCAGTTTTGTTTGTCAAACAACCACAATCTTAGTTATCCTGCACGTATCATTATGTCAGATACCAGGGTGTAATCCTACTATATCATTGTCTTATTGCAGAAACCTTCTAATGGATATGTCAGTCTGTGTTTGATTGTAAATGTTCGATCAGTTCCCCACATTTCACCATGACTTTTCTTCAAACTAGATAATCATTCCAGTCCATGCCTAGTACCGGAATTAAGTAGCCTCAAAACTTGAAATATACAAACCACAGCCTAATACATAATCAAGTTGTATCCATAATGAATACCTAAAGAAAAGAAATTATCGCGAGAATTTATGTTCCTGATTGCTCAAAATAATTTTTCTTCTTGAATTTAATATCCCAGATGGAAAAAAAGTATTAATTTTAGGCAGACTTGCGGTCTATTAAAGCTGCTTTATTCAAAAATTTGTCAAAAAAGTGGATTTCTTATTAAAACAAACTCTGCATTCTTAATGATGTATAATAGTGCATAAATGAGTTCGAATTAAAGGACAGTCCTGATTAGGGTTTGCTAATGTTCACGGTTTATAATTTTCTGAAGATTTACTATTTCGCTAAAAATTTGATATCCCTAGAAAGAGCTAAAGAAGGCCTTTCCTGTGATATAAAATTCCCAGATCTTAGAGAAAAAAAACCGAGGAAATTTGATGGAGAAGATGTTCTGATACGCACTGTACGTTGATGTTTTTCTTTCATCTTTATTTCAGTTTGTTATTTTCGTGGCAATGACTCTGATCCATTATTGCTGGTCTATTCGAAGGTGTTCTGTTCACCTTATATCGAAGAGTCTGCATACAAATCTGTAATAAAAAATCAAGATTGTAAATCAAATCTAAACTCCATCATATTTTCAATCGATCTATAAATCATTAACATTGCAATGAACAATTCTCATACAGTAATGAAATGGGAAAATAAGCTTGAAGAGCAACCACAAAACAAATTGCAATTAACATTCAAAAGATACTTTTTCACTCAAATTTTATTTTCTCTCAATTCCATATAACTAAACGTAATTAAACATGATGAGAACTCTAAATATTTACATTTTCATCGTGTTTCACTGCTTTAATCAAATCACATCAACTCATGACACATGTGGAAAAAGAGAAGAATCATATTTTTCAAAGACCAAGGGAAAACTGTTAGTTGTGTCAGAGAAAGATATTTTGTTTGAGCGAACAGTAAAAAGAGGTGAACAATGTCTTGGTATTTGTCGAGTAACACCTGATTGCAAAGCCATTAACATAGCCGAAAGAATCAACGAACATACGTGCAGCTTCCTTAAAGTAGACCGATTAACGTTACCACTGAATTTCACTGACAAAGAAAAGCACAATTATTTCGAGATTTTTTTGCCAAACGAGTACAGATCTGTTCAATACAATCGGGCCCCATTAACTTTTGCTCGAGATTGTCTTGATGTTTATAATGCAGGATATAGAGAGTCAGGTGTATACAACATCAAAATAGGAGGTAAGGAAGTCAATGTATTATGTCATTCTTCATCTGATCCAGAGGGAGGTGGTTGGACAGTTATCCAGCTACGAGACGATCAATATAAGGTTGACTTTAACCGGAGCTGGACCGAATACAAGAACGGATTTGGCGACTTCCAAACAGAGTTTTGGCTGGGGAACGAATACATGCATTATTTAACACGTGATCAAGACCAACAGTTGGTAATTGACATTATTCATGAAGGGCAAAAACTTACTGTCAAGTATGAAAACTTTCAAATTAAAAGTGAGACAAACTGGTATCAATTGTTGCTAATTGGTCCTGGATTAAGTGGTTGGAGGGAAAAGTTATTTTACCACAATTCTATGTATTTTACCACTAAAGATGAGGACCACGATAACCACGCTGACAATTGTGCGGTGATGAGGGGATCAGGATGGTGGTTTAATACCTGTCTTTATGTCCATTTGAATGGAAAGCATGGTGCATTTGGCAGTAACGGGATGCATTGGAGTAAACTTACAGTCGGTGATGCACCAAAGCTTTCGTATAGTCGTATGCGATTGAAACGAAGTCATACATGAAACCTCTTGATATCATGCTGCTGCTATACGACGATTTTATGTTCATCCAGCGCCACAAGTAGTCACCGAAGACAGACAAATACTCTGAAGTTGTGTGTTTTTCGGCTTTGTCCGGATTGATGATTGAGAGAAACGATCATGGTCAACTTGATAATGTCTGTTGCTTAGTTTTGCTGTTACCTTTAATTGCACAAAAACAGAATCAAAGAAATGATATGTTGTATTGGCAGATAATCTTTGAAGGATAATTTTCTTTTATGTGTTGTTATAATGGATATTCAGGTGTTTCAAGATTTTTATTTGTCTGGTTATGTGAAATGATAATTGATATGTTTTGCAATCATAAAGAAAATAGCTGTGTTGGGAAAGAAGGGTGACTGATTATTGAAAATGAATTTCCTGGTTTACCCGCCTCAAATAGCCGACCAGAACTTTAAGAGATGTTAGTTTGATCAGTTTCCACACAACAGCAGCAAGGTGACATCTAGATGCAATCTTCCAAAAAATCTTGCATCTTTAACTTGGGGTCCGGATTTCAACGCCATCAGGACATCTGCCCCGACCCTGTGGTAATCAGTTGCGGGGTACTGTTTACCAATGTGGAGCGGCAGCACACATTGTACTCAAGTTGATGGTAACCTTTATGAGTGATAAGTGTTAGCATAAAATCAACTCCTACAGAAGTTCTGCGAATCCTTTCGGGAATCAAGTTCAGTGATATT
Source organism: Turritopsis dohrnii (assembly GCA_027922465.2). Classification (NCBI taxonomy): domain Eukaryota; kingdom Metazoa; phylum Cnidaria; class Hydrozoa; order Anthoathecata; family Oceaniidae; genus Turritopsis; species Turritopsis dohrnii. The sequence continues at coordinate 74,069 of BQMF02000800.1, read as the reverse complement.
CGAAAAGAGAAACACATGCTGAACACATTCGGCGGTTCAGAAATTAAACCTCACATCATGCATAGTGTATTCACAACAGACTATCGCTATGTCCGCAACCTTGTACTCAGGGTTTGTCAAAAAGGCAAGAAACCCTGGGTTGGCTATGTCCGTTTTCTAAAGTCTAAGAAAACCATTATCTGTTTGCTCATTGGATCTAATCAGCAAAATCAACACACGGTTTCAATAGAAATGCTGGGTAATGACCAGTTTCTAATCACTAAATGGAGCTTTTATCAAAAAATTGGTCTCTAAGATTCGTGACCATGTGTATGTAACATTACACAAACACCCTCTCGCGTATTAATTTGGTACACCTACCTTCCGAGTAAGGGGCAATGTTAGTACAGTGGACTATGAAAATAGGCTCATTGATAAGAATTACTGTAAACTTGTTGTTCAAACGAATATTATATAGTTTGAGTAACCCAAACTGAACCGTTTAAAATGTTCACATTTCGACTTGAATAGGCTCTATCCAGAATGAATTTCAACCATGATCAGGCGCTCTCTGAAAATCAGCATTTGATACTGTTGCGCCAAAACCTAAAGGGTTTATTTTTTGGGATGCATTTAACCATTTACGAAACTAATAACATTGTCTTGAGGATTTTTGGAAATCACTTATCCTCGGATGTCTTACTTTGTAGAATTCCTAAACACGTGGAACGATTTTCCTATTTTACGGAACCGAGAAGTAACGTACACAGTGTTGGTGCTGTATTCGTGGAGCTTATTACAATTTGCTGTCGTTACCACAAAGACAACCGATGAATATGAGGCGAATGAAGAAGAAGCTGAAAACGGAATTTTGCCGTCTGTCTTTGATATCGACACGGATGATTATGAAACAAATCAGGTAGGTTGGGCTTATGGAAATGAATCTCTAACGCAGAGGCTGTAAATATTATTAAAATTACTTAAGATAGAACTTCATTTCCAGCTCACTTTACAAAGGGATCTAGTAACAATCGATAAGTGGACAAATTTGTTGAATCACTGCGTAGGAGGATATTTGTATTAAAATGTATGCATTATTTCAATAAAAATGCTCTCCGTCGCAGTGAGTTGACGATGTTGGCTGTTGGGATGTTACAGACGCAATAAAAGCAATTCTATAAAGGAAACCTCAGTCACACGCCACTTCTCTCATTGACGTTATATACTGAACATATAGTCAATGAGAGAAAACATCAAGACTTCATTTCGTAAACCTATGCATCGTTCTTTCAGACTACTTTAAGAAGCTTCAACCGAGAAGTTGAAGCTTTCAAATTGCTAGATGAACACACTCTGATGTAAAATATTCGAAAGCCCGATAGTAGTGATCGTATCTTTGATACAACAGAAAAAAAGAACAACAAACCTTTCAGATTTACAAACACTTCTGTTCGAATTTAATCATGCTATTCTGTTTGACAATAATCTGTTTGGTAATAATCGTGTCAATCGGATTATTTTAATGATAAGATGTAAACATGATAAGATGTACACTTTGAGTAGATTTAAACTACATCGGTTGATAGTCTTAACAATTTGAGTTTGATTTGTAATTGCCCCCGCAGCGAGCGTAAGCGAGCGAGGAGGCATAGTAGTTTCACGAGATAGGCGAATGTCAGTTCCGATTTTGTTCATCATCATCTTCCAACTTTCGTGTTGACGTTACACGGTGGAATACAATTAATTAGCTGACTTTGCTTTTTTTCCCGTTTCAAAGCATGGCACTGTAAGTGGAATGTTTTTTCGTATCTCTTTCCTAATTTATTATTATATTATACTATGTTATTTAGGAAGTTCGTATATTAAAATTGCTTAGACATTTTTCATATTACTTTTGTGTTGTTTTAGTGAAGGGAACGACAAGGATTTTAAAGCACAGCTTGAAATCTGAAATTTTGCCAACAACATTTTATTTTTGTATATGTTTTAGCTCTAAATAATCTTTCGTTCGATAAATTTTATTCAATGCACTGATTTTTGGCAGGTTTTACCTTAAAAAGATTTTATTTGGATTTCTGTGTATGCAAGAAAGCCTACAAATTGTCGTTCTTCGTGTTTTCCTTCTTTGTCCTCCAAATCTGGTGTGGTCATGATCAATAAAACCTTCTTATATTTTTTTTCTTGTTTTTTATGTAAACTTTGGCTATTTTTTGAATGCACTGATTTTTGGCGGATCTTGCCTTTTAAATAGATTTTAATAGGATTTTTGTGTATGCAAGAAAGCCTACAAATTGTCGTTCTTCATGTTTTCCTTCTTTCTGTCCTCCCCCAAACCTGGTGTGATCATGATCAGTAAAACCTTCTTATATTTTTTTCTTGTTTTTTATGTAAAGTTTGGCTATTCTTGTTTCGAATCAAAGTTTGAAACGCAGATTTCTAATGGATTTTTCGCCTTAATTTTTTTTTGAAAAAGTTTTTTTTCTTTCTTTTGGCTCTTACAGAATTTCTTTAACAAATGTTTATCTTGTTTTGATTATAAAATACGTAACCATGGTTTCAGTTCACACATTTCTTTTGTTTGTAGCCAATACTTTCTGATATTACTTGTTAAGCCTTAATTACACTTTTTGAAAGGTATAAATTAGCATCAATGTGACATAGGACCAAGAGATAACAAACATAAAAAAGTTTTCTTTGTTTTTGTTTCCGTTGTATAGCTTGCAATGTATAGCTTGCTGTGTGTACAAATTGGAATGCTTGAGGGCGGGGGCAGTTTTAGCTAAAGCCTCATGCTATTATAGTGTGTTGCTACATTAAGGTAATGACAGTACTGAAAATCTCAGTTTTGTTTGTCAAACAACCACAATCTTAGTTATCCTGGTCATACAGGGTGGGCCAGAAAAAACGCATCCAAAATTCAATCGCGTATTTCTTTATGACGATTCACATTTTATGTATCATATTTCCATGGGTTTTAGAACAAGCTATTTGACATTATTTAAACCAAAATTTCCTTCCATATCTTTTCTAGAACTTTTGAAAAATTATTTTAAGTGATTATAGCAGGTTTTGATTTGTTTAAAAATGATGTCGCATAGGATGATTATTTTTTGTTTTGGTTGAGTACTATTTACGAAAAAGATTTCACACTCGAAGTTCCACTTAATCCACAGAATAGTCGAGTTTACGGTGATGGTAGAAATCGAAATCGAAGATACACGACTTTTCCATCATACGAACAAGCAGTCAAAAAAGTGAACTCTAAAACATGCAAGAAACATTTAGAAAAACAACTGCTACCTGAAATTGACAGTTTGATGAATAGAAATGACTGGATATTTATACAAGACAGCGCACCATCACATCGTTCAAACATTGTACAAAATCTGTTGACAGAAAAACTGAGAAAGCGTTTTGTTAATCACAATGAATGGCCGCCCGCCTCCCCAGACTGTAGTCTACTAGATTACTACTTCTGGGATAAAATGAAAGTGAAAGTATATAGAGACAGATTAAACAGATCGTTTAAAGATGAAAAAGAACTAAAAAGGAAAATCGAAAAAGTTTGGCCCGAAGTTCGTAAAGCTTTAAAAGAATTTGTTCCACGTTTAAAAGCTGTTAATGAAAAGGGCGGTCAATGTATCAAAATGGTTTTTGGTTAAATTTATTTTAGAGAATTGGTTGAATTTATTTTTTGTTATTTTGTGAACTTTTTCATAAGTTGTTAGCAGGTATGGAAATAATAAAATATTTCCACAGTTTAAGAGAGTTTTATAAAAAATGTTTTGACGTCAATTTTAACATTTTTATACAAAACGAAATTTCAGACTTTTTCCTAAAATCCTTCTATCTTTTGAACCGGTTTGTTTTTTTGATTGAAAATTTGCCTATTTCTCCCCTTTACCTTGTAGAATCTACCTCTAAAAGATCTTTTATTTATCTAAAGACAATATCCGATTATAACAAATCCAAATTTGGATGCGTTTTTTCTGGCCCACCCGGTATCATTACGTCAGACACCAGGGTGTAATCCTACTATATCATTGTGTTGTTACAGAACCTTCTAATGGATATGTCAGTCTGTGTTTGATTGTAAATGTTCGATCAGTTCCCCACATTTCACTTTGATAAACTTCTCCAAAGCGTTGTTGCAATCAGGGCATGCTTTAGTATAACTCGGGCAGGTACAAGCACGTATAGGTAGTTTATTGTAAGCCCAACAATTGTTTATCTGATTGACAAGTTCTAACGTTTCTTGTCTTTTCTTAGTGTTTAGTTCGGTGAGAGTTCGGATTTCCCGTATGTGTTGCTCTTTCATAAACTTCAGGTGTCCTTGCAGTATGGACACAACATTCTCTGCTGTGATTTCTTCATATTTTGGATGCTGTTTCAGTTCATTAAAATTGATTCTTGAAAGTGTGCATGTACATTTATCAAGAACCTTTTCAAGTTCAAACTCTTGCGCCAGTAGCAGTAGGTCTACAGTTGTTTGTCTTCGCAGTAGTGCTTCTACCACTTTAGCAGTAAGCTGCTCAACTTGATATTCTCGTGCCAAACTCAACAATGATGTGATATCAGAACTTTCTAAAGCAATAAAAAAGGTACAACAGGGTTCATTAAAATACTGCTTACAAAACTCCTTGACATTTCCCTGACTTTTCTTCAAACTAGATAATCATTCCAGTCCATGTGTAGTACTGGAATTAAATAGCCTCAAAACTATAAAACCACAGCCTAATACAAAATCAAGCTGCAGCCATAATGAATACCTAAAGGAAAGAAATTTTCGTGAGAATGTAATTTCACGGTTGTTCAAAATAAGTTTTTATGCGTAATTTAATTTTGCGGATAGCAAAAATTATTAATTTTTTGTGTGGGAATTTAATGCTTGTTTTTTGTTATTGAGCATAGGTATTATTTCATAACAGGGTAAAAAACCTTGAGGAAACTATTAATCTCCAAATGTAGTTTTAAAGAGACTAAACACATACCCAATACCCAAAATCAAGGATTTCGTTACAAATAGTTTGACGGAGAGCCAATTTTGAAAATTTGCCAGGGATTGAATTTCGTAAACCAATTTTAAAAAATTCTGCAGGAATTTAATTTCATGGATTTTGCTGAAATCCGTGAAATTTTCTTTCCATGATAATTTCTTCCCTTAAGGTAAAGAATACAAAGAATGTTGAGGCGAATATTCAAACAATGTTCATGAAAGTTTGTGCATTAATTAACTTGATTATGCTTAAATTTGAATTTGCTAATGGTTTTTTACATGATCAACAACGGATATTTAGGCCCATTTATAATTAATTAATCATGTTGTGAGTGCAATTTTTAATGCAGAAGTTAGTCTTAGATAATTTTGACAGTTCATATTCCGTTCAATTGAATTCTTTTAAACTAGTAGCCATGGTAAAACTTCTTACAGGTTCCAATTTTGAAAATGACATCTCAAAAGACAATAAAAAATAAAATAACACAGTATATGGTAGCAGAAAGTATATTCATCTTGTAGAGCTTGAAAAACTAATCAAAAAATGCATGGGCATGTTTATAGTTACAACCTCTGTAACTGAGATATCATGCTTCTCGCCTCTGACTCTGTGCATGCAAGTATAACTTCACTGAAAAGTGGAATGCACAATTGCTAATTAATACAATAAAATGAATTTTTTTGAATAATCAAGAAGTGTATAACTAAAATTTATATCAATTCAAAATTTATATTTATGACACCCACCTAAAAGGAAAGTCAAAACTTTTTTTGCTTATACCTGTAATGCTGGCAGGAAATGGATACATCAATCGCAACATTTCCTTAACTTTTTCTTTCTTCTTGCCAGGCAAAACTATCTCCATACTTGCGCCTTCTATGAAGTTTGGTGAAGACAACATCGTTTTAAAAACTGGTGAACATATCGACAGTATAGACTTGTGGGCATGCAATTTCTCATTTTCTACAATAATAATAGTATCACTCATATCCCATGGTTGTGAAAAGTTTGCAGATGACATGTCCATTATTTTTGTTCCGATAATGTACAGATAAATAAATTCATTATTATAACATTCATTATAAACAGACTAGTATGAGTATGATTGTGTTCTTTTTCGTGTCCGGTTTGTTGTGATAGTTCCATGTATTACTTCTCGATAGGATAAGGCTGTTTCACACGATGTAACCACCCGTGTAAAATATAAAGAATTTCCTCACAATCAGTAGTTCACGAATCAATATTCTACGAAAACAAAAGTATTTATTTAAAGGTTATCTCAGGGAATTTCTGAGATATTTACAATTTTAAAACTCACATGTTCATTCTTAAATTTTCTTGTAGAACTAGTGGGAATGTTCATGTAAAGTAAAAGGAGACTTAAGATTTTTATTTCAAAATGATATCTGAAGCTCCGGATGTGGTTTGCACGTGTTCCTTCGTTTGCCCTTGTTCGGTTTAGTCAGGCGTTCCACTTCTTTGGCGTTGAATTTTGAAGGAATAAACATACACAACTAACAAAAGGTATTTATGCTATTTTTTAAATAACTTTAGTTATTGTTTGGGTGGAGTTCCTTATAATGTGACGATTCAAAGAACAAGAATAGAATAGAATAGAATATTCATTTATTTGTCACTGGTAGGGTGATTATATCAAGATAAAGTGGTGACAGGAGACCACCCCAATAGATAAATCTAAACACAGGGGGTGGCCACCAAAACAATCAATTATACTAGTAAACAAGAAAATAAAACAAAAATGCAAAATCATACAATCAAAAAATAAATAGATATATAAATAATAAATAAATAAATAAATAAAAAATAATAATAAAATAATCTATCTACTTATACTAATCCGCGTGTGTGCATACCACTTTTATTTTAGAGAGTGTTTTGTTTTTTTAAAATTTACGGTCAAAATCTTCTTAATCGTGGTTATTTTTTCGTTAGACCATTGATAATTGACGATTAGTATAATAGCACGCGGCGTGACGTCAGTTATTTTTATCTTATCACGGGGGATTCATTGCATTGCATCCCCAATCGAACGCGACGTTTTTGGGGAAATATCTCGAGAACCAATAGGGATAACTGACGTTTTTTGGGTTCCGCGATACGGGTGACGGGGTGACGCAACATTTGGGCCTAAAGTTTATTTGGCACTGCGAATATGACGTCATTAAAATCTTTGATCTACGATATCTCTGCAACGGTTGATCGTAGCGAAACGATCCCATATATTTTTTTGATCAGTTTTTCAATCTCTACAGCATGGGTACACTTTCCATTTCCAATTCCGTAATTAAAATTTTCGTCACGGGGTACGTACACGGGAACGCGTCGTATTTCTGCAGATTCTTTTCGAAATTAAAGTCGTGAAAAACTTTTACGCGAGATACTAGTCTACTTATACTAATCCGCGTGTGTGCATACCACTTTTAATTTAGTGAGTGTTTTGTTTTTGCTTTTTTAATGGTCAAAATCTTCTTAATCGTGGTCATATAGCGGCAGTTCGACCACGCAAGACACTTTTTTCACGATTAGTATAATAGCACGTGGCATCATTTGACGTCAGATGTTTTTATGATCACGGGGAATCATTGCATTGCATCCCCAATCGAACGCGACGTTTTTGGGGAAATATCTCGAGAACCAATAAGGATAACTGACGTTTTTAAGGGTTCGCGGTACGGGTGACGGGGTGACGCAAAATTTGGGCCCAAATTTAATTTGGTACTGCGGCTATGACGTCATCAAAATCTTTGATTGACGATATCTCCGTAACGGTTGGTCGTAGCGAAACGATCCCATACATTTTTTTGATCAGATTTTCGAGCTCTACAACGTGGGCAAACTTATCATTGCCAATTCTTCATTTTATTTTTCGTGAACTGGACGCATGCTGAAGATGGGTGGCGAGCGACGCCGCCCTGGCGGCTAGTTATTATAATAATCCGCGCTGTGTGTCACACTTTTATTTTACAGAGTGATATGTTTAGTTTTAATTTACGGTCATCGTCCTCTTATGTGCGCGTAAAACCACGCCGAGGCGAGAGACACTTTTTTCACGATCATTCCAAAAGCACGTGGCATTTGACGTTTTTTTATGATCACCCGGAATCATTGCATTGCGTCCCCAATCGAACGCGACGTTTTTGGGGAAATATCTCGAGAACCAATAGGGATAACTGACGTTTTTTGGGGTCCGCGATAGGGGTGAGGGGGTGACGCAAAATTTGGGCCTAAATTTTATTTGGTACTGTGGATATGACGTCATCAAAATCTTTGATTGATGATATCTCTCCAACGGTTGGTCGTAGCAAAATGATCCCATACATTTTTTTGATCAGTTTTTCGAGCTCTACAACATGGGTGCACTTTCTGTTTCCAATTCTATAATTAAAATTTTCATCACGGGGTACACACACATGGGAACGCAGGATTTGACACATTGTTTTTGCAGTTAAAACCCGTAAAATACTTTTACGCGGGATACTAGTATATACTAATCCGCGTTGTGCATACCACTTTTATTTTAGAGAGTGTTGTGTTTTTTTAAAATTTACGGTCAAAATCTTCTTAATCGTGGTCATTTGTTCGTTAGACCATTGATAATCGAGGATTAGTATAATAGCTCGCGGCGTGACGTCAGGTATTTTTATATATCACGGGGGGGACCATTGCATTGCATCCCCAATCGAACGCGACGTTTTTGGGGAAATATCTCGAGAACCAATAGAGATAACTGACGTTTTTTGGGGTTCGCGATACGGGTGATAGGGTGACGCATCATTTGGGCCTAAATTTTATTTGGTACTGCGGATATGACGTCATCAAAATCTTTGATCAACGATATCTCTGCAACGATTGGTCGTAGCGAAACGATCCCATACACTTTTTTGATCAGTTTTTCGAGCTCTACAACATGGATACACTTTCCACTTACGATTCCATGGTTTAATTTTAATCACGGGGTACATACACGGGAAAACGGGATTTCTGTAAAGTCGTAAAAAACTTTTACGCGAGATACTAGTCTTATTATAATAATCCGCGATTGTGCATACCACTTTTATTTTAGAGAGTGACATATTTAACTAAATTTTACGTAGGATTTCCTATATTGGCCGCGTAAAGCCACGCAGCGGCGAGAACGTTTTTTTCTCTGTAATGACGTCAAATTCTACTGTATCGTTGATTTGACGTCAGTTTTTTTTATCAGTACATACAACCACTTTTATACGCTTACACGGGTTCATTTTCGAAATAAAAACCGGTAAGAAATGTTTTGCCAAAAATGTATGTTGATTGCGGGCGTCGTGCGACACAACACAAGATGAACATATGGTCGGCGAGCGACGCCGCCTTGGCGGCTATACGCGTACGGTTTATATGGTTTGAATAAACGGGATTTGAATAAAGGGATCATTTTCGAAATAAAAACCGGTAAGAAATGTTTTGCCTGCATGTTGATCGTTGGCGGCGTGCGACGACGCCTTGGCGTCTAGTCTTATTATACTAATCCGCGTGTGTGCATCCCACTTTTATTTTAGAGAGTGTTTTGTTTTTGTTTTTTTAATAGTCAAAATCTTCTTAATCGTGGTCATATAGCGCCAGTCCGGCCAGTGAAGAAACTCTTCCACTGCAATCCAACGATCATTTGTTTTGACACGTGATCGTCTTTTCGCCGTTTTCATTGGTTGCCGAAATCGGAAAAACTATAGCGACAATGTTCGTTGATAAGAAATCCATTTTCATTAATCGTTTGACGAACGAACAGGTCTGTACGAAGGTATTATTATAACACGTTTATTGTTTAACTTTTTGCTTTTCTTTTGTTGTTTTTCTATTTTAGATTAATAAAAGAACGTAAGTAAATGTATTGACGTATTATTTATGTATGTGTTATGTAAAATCATACTGAAATGTTTTTTATGTGGAAAACGAAAACGAACAACAAATAACGAGTATACATCCAGCACATGTTTCAACGTTTTACTTTGTTTTAGTTTTCGTTTACTTTGTTTTAGTTATCAGATGTGGCTATATAGAAGAAAGTGCAGTGAAGAAATGCAGAAAAAATCAATTTTCATTAATCGTTTGACGAACGAACAACAGGTCTGTACGTGAAGGTATTATTATAAAACGTTTATTGATTAACTTTTACTGCTATTATTCTATTTTAGATTAATAAAAGAACAGGTAAGTTATGTATGTATTTAAATGTTTGTTTACGTTTTAGTTATGGCTATACAGAAGAAAGTGCAGTGAAGAAATCCAGAAAAAAATGATGTTCCTTTACACAGTAACGAATGGTTTTCATTTTAATTCAGTTTTGAAAGATTAATTAATTGAGTTTTGAAAAGATATATGAGTCAAAATAATTCTATCATTTAGTATGTATCTTCGCTGGATGAAAACTGGATGAAAAGGAACGCGGAACGAACGAAATTTGTTTTGGTAACGCGCGCTGTAATTTATTTATTTACAAATCAATTAAAAATGGTTCTCATGGGGAAATGGAAATGGGGAAACGTCTGATGCTGTCTCATTTCACCTAACCATGTAGATTTTCTATACAATTTAAGATGCTTGGTACTTTGTCTATCTGGCTGTCTTCCAGCCAACTTTATGTCTTTTGTTTTTGTTTGCTTCAATATGGTTGCAATGAATGTGATTATTTTAGCTGTTCTTCAACTGAAATCTTATCTTTTATTAAGTCAGAAAAAAGGAAAGTGTATAAACCATTTAAAGAAATGAAGCACATGGTTAAATTGTGAAGTTGACAGGGTTCTGTACAATGAAACTGTCCTACAAAAAAGAAGCATTATTGGATGGATTTTTCTTCAGTTTATATTTTATCAAGTTTATGCATTATTTTGTGTTATGGTGGTATATAATAATCGTTTACGTACTATGCCTGGGTGTATAAATTTGGCATTATGTTTTTATTTGTTACTTTTTATCTTCTAGGTAAATTTGTGTTTTTAGTTATTGTTTTTAGGATATGCGTACTTGAATTTCTTTTTTGTTTTTTGTTTCTTTTTGTTATGTTTTTTATTTTCGGCATTACAATTGAAATATTATTCTTTTAGGCAATAATAAAAAAGCATAAAGAAATGAAAATCATGGTTTTAATCATGATGTTGATGGTTTTGGGAAGAACAGACTATATATATATAATTTCAAAATCCATTAATGATTACAGTCCAGAAGTAACTTTTGAACAAAAGAAAAAGTTGGAAGGTATCAATTTGTTTTGAATTAACATTTTGTAATGTTTGGTTTTGTATGTCTGGGTAAACAGTTCTGTGTTATATATTGACATTTTTTTTACATTAAAGTTACTTCTCTTCTGCGTATAAATATATATTCTGATGTTGCTATTTGTTTCTGTTTTTAATGTTTTTAATGTTCTGAATGTAATAACAAATTAATGCCTGTAAAAAACTTTTACACAAGTGAAATTCTGCGACAGAACGCATACTGAACATGGGTGGCGAGCGACGCCGCCTTGGCGGCTAGTCTATATATTAATAGCCAATTCTCTGTCTGTCTGTCTGTCTGTCTGTCTCTCTGTCTCTCTGTCTGTTTATTTGTTTGTAAGTCACGCAAAATGGTAGATTGAGTTGTGAGCGAAATTATTTCTTTTTTTGTGTGCGACGTGAGTTTGAAGCAAATACATTGCAACCCCAATCGAACGTGACTTTTTTTGGCTGATGAACTAATAGGAATAACGTTTTGTTTTTATCATTATTGTCAGTTTTATATTCCACGTTGACTTGGCTTTGAAAACAATACATCAACTAAGAAACTAACTGATTAAACATTTTGGACAAAAAGCAGCAGTGGCAGAACGTGGCAGCATGTGCAGTTTGCCACTAACTCTTGCCTGACTGTCTGAGACGGGTGAACTTTTTTTTTGAGCAATCAAAATGTTTAAAAACCGATAGGTAAAAGAAGAGTATCATAATGTGTTTTTTTTTTGCTTTTCTTTTAATAATTTAATATCTTCTTTTAATTGTTTCTGATCGAACGTTTTTTTATTCTATTTATTCATTTAGCACGTGCCTTTTTTCTCTCCTCCCGTGTGAACTTTTTAAGAAGAGAAACCATTTTTCCCCTGTTTGATAGCACCCATGTTAGAGCGCGTAACTTTTTTAAAACAAAAGCTAATAAAAAGTTGAAGTTTTCTCTCTCTACGTTTTGAGTGTATTGTTACACTGATAAAAGATTGGTTTTACCAGAGGTTGTGACTTCAAATCTGCTTCTGGTTGAGCACAAGATGTACGAGCCGTTTATAAGGAAATTTGACGTTTATAGATGAGTTTCTTAGTGACGTAATGTTTATAAACACCAGTGTTCTTTGCTCGATAATTACGGTATATTGCAACATAGAATATCATTAATCAAGTCATTTTCCTGTGAGTATGCGCACGCAGCCTCGCAGGAAATAAAAGTCTCTTTATACACTTCAAAATGTTGTCACTCTTTTTGGTTCTCTGGAGTCCCCTTAAAGACAATCGACATTAGAAAGTTTCAATACACATTAGCACTTCCTATCTATTTTCATACATTGTATTTGATTTTTAGTATGTACAAGGTATAAAAGTGTAATTAACATTGGAAACTCGTCTATTGATACAGTGATACAGAGCAGGTAGACATGGGCGGCGAGCGACGCCGCCTTGGCGGCTAGTCTTATTATACTAATTCGCGATTGTGTGTCACACTTTTATTTTAGAGAGTGATATATTTAACTTAATTTTACGTAGGATTTCCTATAGCCTATATTGTCTGCGTAAAACCACGTAGAGCGAGAACGTTTTTTTCTCTGTAATGACGTCAGATTCTACTGTATCATTGATTTGACGTCAGTTTTTTTATCAGTACATACAACAACGTTTATACGCTTACACGGGACACGGGTTCATTTTCGAAATAAAAACCGGTAAGAAATGTTTTGCCTGAAATGTAGGTTGATTGTTGGCGGCGTGCGACGACGCCTTGGCGTCTAGTCTATATTCTAATACGCGCTGTGCATCCGTTTTTTCACGCTTTCACTCACTAAAGTTTCGGGTCGTTTTTGCGGTCACTTATTCATAATGGAGTGTCAGACCACGGCGGTTAATATTTTTCTACGATTAGTATAGGGGAAAACATTGCATTGCATTTAATCGTTTCAAATGTTTTGATTATTCGCGAAATCAAGAAACAATAGACAACAACGAAAGTATTGCGCGAAGATTTATTAATGTTTTAGGGTAAGTACGCTTTAGAACTTTTTTGTTTGTTTGTTTTGTTTTTTCTTATAGTATTAACAGGGTTTCTGCGTCATTACTTTTCAAATAATACGCGATTGAAGAAATGAATATTATGGTTTTTAATCATGACGGTCTGGGTTCGTAAAGAAAGTTGCAATTGTTTTTAATTCACATTTCGACACTTTTACGACTTTCGCGTTTGGCTTTTATTTACACTAGACACTAGATGTCAAGCATGCGTTTGTGGCACCACCAAAGAGTTCACAAAAAACGGAAACAGGGGAATCAAGAAAAGAACCGAATAGTTTTTATTATTGTCATTCTTCAATTATTTACTAAGAATACATTCATATTATAGTTGGTACGTACACGAGGTTCCTTCAGAAACGGTTCGAGAGGAGGACCAATAGAGGACGTGGCCATTGGCTTACTAAAAGAAAAACGTACACATGTTCTCAAGCCCGATTATATGAAACACGTGTGATTATTATACCGACTCCAGGGTAAAAACTTCTGGTTATCCCAAGCCAAAAAGGGATTGACTAAGTCTATTCTTCCAGAAGAAACCGTATAGATAGGTATAATAAGCAATGTTCATAGGGACTTTTAAGAAATTTAAACTGTTAAAAAGGAGGGTGGGCAATGTCATGAATTTCTAACTGTCTAATATCTCAATAAACATAGGCTGAAATTTCAAGAACAACGAAATGTCATTTTTCTTCACATTAGCTGATATGTATCTTCTACTCTACGACACTATGCAAACTCTAAACATATGAAAATAAGTTGTGGTCATAACATGAACTCATGAAAATCTGAATCTACTTTCAATTTGTTAACAAAGGTGCAAGTGAGGAGAAAAATCTTTAAAAGGTTTCTTACCCCTGCTTAATGAAAAAATCATTTAGCTGAGTATATGGTATCTCCATACCACAACGTAAAATCAATAATGTGGAGAGGTTTAAGCTTTGTCTTGCCATCTAAAAGGAAAAGAAATTCTTAGTGAACTGCAGGTATGCAAATAACAATGGACTACCAGGTTAAAAAAAGGAGAAGACTTATAAGTTAAACATTCATACCAATTTTAAAAGAAACCATGCAGTTCAACATGTATGACCATATGTTGATGTGTAACAATGATAAAACTGCCTTTTCAATGACATCAGAATCTCAAAAAAGAGAATAAAGTAAAATATGTCACACATACAACAGCTTTTTGCCGCTTGCCTACCCTCCTCCACCCGGCTCAATTGCCGCTTTCATACCCTCCTCCACCTGGCTCAATGCCGCTTTCATACCCTCCTCCACCCGGCTCAATGCCGCTTTCATACCCTCCTTCCTCCCGGCTCCATGCCGCTTCTTTCATACCCTCCTTCCTCCCGGCTTTCAATCTAATCTATTCAATCTTCAAACTATTCCAACTTCAAGATATTTATTCAATGTAATTCAATTCAATGTAATTCAATTCAAATTAATTCAATTCAAAGTAATTCAATTCAATGTAATTCAAATCAATGTAAACTGCTTTAATTTCAGTATTATTCAATTCAATGTATGTATATCAAATTTTAATTTCCAGGTAATGTAATGTGATGCCTCCTCATTAACCTTGCGTAAAGTTTCAATTCAAAACATTTAATATCACTTTCACAAATATTTTTGCAAGGTAAAAATATTCATAATACCTGTTGGTAGACTACATTTCTAGTGTAGCATCTCTCTCTAACATAGCCTTGCTGCAAAGTTCTACAAACCTTTACTTTCACCGCTTCAAAGCGCCGTGTTCGTGAACCTTAACTTAAGGAAGAAGATTGAAAAATTTACAAATGTAAACAGTTCAAACTTTTTCGGAATGTGACGACAACTATTTAATGAAATATGAGGTATAAGAAAACCCACGCATGAAGTCTAGTTTGAATTGTGCATAACACATGCTAAAAAGTACGCATTACTAAAAATTATTTGTTGTCAGTGTCACAATGGCAGCAATTTTGATCTTTTTCAAGAGTCCAAACGTCAGATCCTACAGCCAACTTCCAATTATTTTGTATTTTATTTTACTTTTAGAATTTAAGTAGTTTCTCGTAGTCTAAACAGTACTTTAAAGCATGGACGTATACGTCCGTGCTTAAAGGCGGATTCTCACTAGATGAACTTTTTCGCCGCTAAGCATGCGTAGTAGCATTATTTCGTAATGTTGAGAATCATTCTACGAGCGACTTCGACGGAAAAAAAAGTAGAATTCATTTCAACTTTTTTGCTGTGAAAATGTTCGCTACCCAAATGAAAGCGTTATTAATTTGTCAGTTCATCAGTAAAGAAATAAATTTATGCAAAGACACAGTAATCAAAATGGCAGCAGAACATGTGTCACAGTCGCAAAGTTTTCTACAGCAATTACACGGAAATGAAAATTACATGCTTCTCAATGGATGGAGAAATATATGCCAGTAATTCTTCATAAATTGATGGTGTCATTCAAAAATTTTTTAAAAAGTATTCCTGATCATGTAGCATTAACTCTTTCACTAAAAGATCTTATGGACCCATATACGTTTTTGCTTCGGTGTTCTGTAGATTCTTTACCTTCATGTTTATTTACAAACCAATTTGCGAAAGTGTAGAAATCAAATTTCGCATCGAAAAATGTCGCGTCGCGCGAAAAAGTTCGCCTAGTGGAAACCCGCCTTAAAGTATCGAATTTCTATGTAAACGAATAAAGCGTTCAATAGATGTTTTGAAAAATGCGTGTAATGATGAAAATGATGTTAGAAATGTTTAGAGACGGAGGAAATAAACAAAACAAGCGCCACATGGCACAAAACGGTATAGCAGCTACCTTAACGTCCTGTCAGTGTTAATTATTTTCAAAAACGTTTGAAATCACTTTTAAAATTTAGTGTAATTTTGGATTAAAATGCAGTTTTCATTCAATACTTGGTACTCCTATATGTGAAGCCACACAAATTTTAAACGACGCAATGGTAGTTACCTTATTCTAGAATAACGCACAATGCATTTTACACGAAGGAAAATAGTGAAGAAAATTAATACGGTTGAAGAATATTGACCTAGATTTTCTGATAAAAACAACGCGAATTTTTCATATGACCTTATACGTCATATAACACTACACGAAATCTAAGTAAGTGAGTAAGTTACGGACAGTTTTTACTGGTGGCCGTATAGAATGTTGAATTTTAAAAATTTAAAATTTCGCGCTATATATGGAAGTCTATTGTATGATTTCCATATATTGTATGCCCATCATCTATCGGGCAAATTGTTTTGTCCTTGTAGGTAAGGATTAAAGTCTTAAAAAGCTTCAATCAATACTTTTTCTTCTGGAAAAGTAGAGCATGAGACAAGAATACAATGTCCACAAACTCATTGCTCATAAATAGAAAACTACAGAGCATACTCTAGCTTATCATGTTTTATAAAACACATGTGTGGATGTCATAGATATTATTATACAATTCATAAAAATTCAAAAACATATTTATTCACCTAAAATTGATTAAGCTCTGAAAAAAAAAGAATAAATGAGAAACGCTAGATAACAAACACTTCTAAAAAATAAAGTTTCTCAGTTTTCCTAATTATGAAGAAGAGAGGAAATTAGCCTCAATCTTTGACTGACATATTTGGCTTTTCTCAATGTACATAACCATAGAAACTAGATGATTTACATTACTCTTTCCTTGAAATCTGGCATATTCTGAAAATACTTCAGCAGTTCCTCATCGCATTGCATCAAAAATTAACTTAAACTCTGAGAAAAATTTAATTAATTTAATTAATCAAACAAATAAAATACATAGCTTAGGACTTTGATTGGGGTGGCTGAGCAGTTTTGTACTCAATCTGTTTAAAAGAAAGAAGTTCACACAAAATAAAACTACTAAAAATGATGTACATAATCTATTAAATAAAATTAAATAATTTGAGAAAATAAAAACAATCAATGTCCATTATCATCCTGACATAACATGATTAAGATAAAAACTGGTTAGAAAGGTCAAAAATCTTTAATTGTGATAAAATCCTGTGATGTGAATCAAGACTAAAAAAACAAAAGAAAAACTAATTGATAGCTTGTCTGATAGCTTTTTCCCTAGGATTTCTTAAAACTTTTTATTTTAGTACTTTGTTTATTATGTTATACTATAAGACAAAAGTGAAGTCATACAAAAGAAGTATTAAACATACAAACTATTTCATATATCACAAGAAGGAAAAATCTGCCTAAATAATTTTGATACTTATGCAATTGTAGAAACTGGCAGGAAATTACTGCCATAATCAAATTATGTAAGACAAAAAAATTTGATTTACTTGAAAATTAGGAAAAAAAACAGGATATATCATTGAAAACTGACAGAAAAAACAGGTAAACAGGACAAAAACTAAAAAACAGGAAAACAGGCTCTATATGAACCCTGACAGGTAACTTAACCCAGATATAATGAGCAACACCCAGTTTTATGTTGCAACTTTAAATGTCAATCAACAAATTTCAATTTACATAGCAGATTCTTGAATCCGTCACATGTTCCTTTCAAATGAATGATAAAAAACATGATAGTATAGTCTCTAACCACATGCTGGAAATGCCAGACACGTCACATTTGTTACTCCTGTCTTGGTTCAGCAGTTCCATTGTTTCAAGTACATATACCAGATATTCCACGACCATATAGTGATTCGTCTTTATTCATAAATTGATATCAATTACTCTTGATAATGCCTTATACACCTGAAATAGTAAAACCAACAAACAAATTATTAAGAAAATAAATTTCCCATTCATGATACTGAAAGTTAGCAAAATCATTTATATATTTAACATTATTATGTAATTATAAGGGCAAAACTCCAAAATCAAAAAAATAGTAGAATGTGATATACATTATGATCTGTACATATATTAATTACGTAACTATCATTATATTTTTAGAAATAACTCAAGTATATAACATGTAAAGTTATAACAATTACACAAAAACAAGTTAACTGATTTGTTTCTTTACTCTTCATTGTCGTTTATTTTTAATTATCTTATTCAATTAAAGAATTTTTAAGCTGTATACCGTGGCGTTTATAACTCAAGGTTTTGGATGCGGCGTTTAATAGAGGGAGGCGTTCATTAGAGGGCCGCCTTTATTACAAAATGAAAAATTGGACAGAAGCAAACTTGAACAATAATGTTTCCTTATCCTTAAAATGGTAAACAAAAGATTGTGTAAAAATGTGTTACACAAAAGATACGTTCACGAAAATGTGAACGTATCTGAAATGTTGTCTTGTATGAGATGAAAGCTTTTTTATAATTCTTGATCAGCCTGTTTCAAACGCCGCTTTTCAAGATGAGGCGTTAAATAGAGGGAGGCGTTTGTTAGAGGGCGGTGTTTACTACAAATGTTTCGCTATAAGTGCGGCGTTTATCAGAGGGCGGCGTTTATCAGAGGGTGGCGTTTATTAGAGGAAATACGATATAGCTATTTTTACCTTCAGTTATTTCTCTTGAAGTTATACAGTTTCACCCAGACACACGTATAAATGTAAATACTACAACAGAGTTTACTAATATTGAATTCCAAATCAGAGAATATTTTTCAATATAGATGGATAAATCTTGTTTACATTTTTTGTTGTTAAACAGTCCAATTTAATCACAAAAAGCAACTAAGATTGTACCCTTTTAAATAGATTAATTCCATGATGATGTATACTGTTTTGATGTCTCATGGCATTGATTTAGACATCAGAAATGATAAAAGCCATTTTTTTCTGCACACGCATTCCCTGTCAGCATAAAACGTTTATATGGAACATGCAAATCATTTCCTATGAACAATAAATAAGGTTGCAATAAGAATTCAAAATGGGTAATAAAAGGACCTATTATGAATAAAATTTTCTGGGGCAACAAAAGTAACATTAGATTTTATCATTTTCATTGGACTTTTATGTCTTGTTTTGTGCTGTGTGTGGAAATAAAAACAGTTAATTGGATCAAAATACAACACTAACTTGAAAAAAGATGAAAAGGAATGGAGAAGAAATAACAGTTTTTTATTTTATTCCTCACAGATTGTGTATATTCTCATCTATAAAATGTTCAACTTACAATGTTTGATTTTCGCAGTTTCCAAGTTGGAAGTTCATAACAAATAAGCATTCGGAACATTCCCGGGGAAAAATGTCTACTTAACTCATAAAAACAACTACTTTGGCCTTCCCGCTACCGTATAGATCAACAATTTTACCCTAAAGCTATACACTGAACACTTTTGGGCTTGATCAATCATATTAATATCTGCATCAGAATTTTCGAAAATTAAAGGTATATAAGCGAGAAAACTAAGATTTTTGGTATGCACTGTAAAAAATTTCAGCGATTGACGGCAGACAAACGCATCTCTCTGATGACAACATTTGATCTTGCCAAACGAGCTCCGTTCCGCATAGCTCCACTCTGCAAAAAAGCCCAAAATATTACAAAATATGTATATATATACCTTACATGGATTAATTTTCGCAGTTTTTGAGGATTTTCCAAAAATCGGTGAAATATTCAAAATCAAGGCCATCTGCGAAAATTTATCTACGCAAAATTTTTATATTTCCAACCCGCAAAAATTAATCCACGTAGAATTTTCCTTTTTTCCACCCGCGAAAATTAATCCAGAAAGAATATATATATCACTGCTTAAAATTTTTGATTGTTTTAGAAACAGGAGAAAATATTGACGAAAAGTTCTTTTGTTTTTTTTATGTAAACAGAAGAAAAAACTAATATCAATATGAAATACAGTACAACCCTGTTAACTCGGACCTTTAAAGGATTGTGAAAAACTTGCTGATTTATCGGGAGTGGGACCATCAGGGTTAATACTTATTCGGAGTATATATCCAACTTAACAGTGTCCGAGATAATACAGGGTTCTACTATATTATTAATTCACAATGAGAAACGAAAGTACTTTTATTTAAGTTACACAATATGCTTTACAGCATAATACATCTTGTGTTTTTAGAGTTCTTCTGTAACCATTTTTATCTTTTATGTCTTTTCTTTTTGGTAAAGAATCTAAGGTGATTACTGCATACTTTTCCTGTGTTTATTTTACGATTTTAAGAGTTTGAAAATTTATAAAAACACCATGTAACTGAGATACATAGCCCTTTATGATAAGAAGAAATCCGTCACAAACAAGTGGTAAATTTTTGTCTATTAGTGCACCACAAACACTATTTCCACACAAAAAACCATGTTTTCTAAAAAATTAACAGAAACTGTTGAATCAACAATGGATACTTCTCAAGGGAGTTCAGAAAACATCAAATAGGTTACTTTATTTAAATTCCTATAGATTTTGCTTCCATTGTCCAAGATAAAATCAAGATCAAAGGAGTCCCAATGGCCTGGGTTTTCAAATAATGCAAAAGCAACTGAAAATAATGAGCAGCAAGTGCATTGCTTTCTTGCAATTTCCCCAAGTTTGTTATTTCCCTGATGAAAAGAACCTTGTTTGTGTAATCTTTGCAAATAACGTCATTACAGCAAAATTTACAACAGGCTTTAGTTCTCTTGGCTTGGCTTTTTCTCTGGGCTATCTATCTGACCTAGCACTATTATACTTCGTTTCAATCTTTCTCTCTTCTGGATGAAAGTGTTTTTACTCTAATAAAACAAAAAGGGGAAGTCTTAGTAAAATTGTTGTGAACTTTCAATCCAAAATGTGTTTACGACGAAAGATAAACTCTAGAATAATGAAATTTTGTAGTATGGAGAGCATAGACTTCTACCATCTCTCTAATATCAAACGTACATTTGTTACTGTTTGTGTGTTTGAAATCATAGAAATAATACGACCATGCATCCCAAATGGTATTGCTGCTATCTTTTTCAAAAGTAAAAAGGAGAAAGAGTTATATAAAAAATGGAAATATCAAAAAACCTTCATATTTTTCAACCTCTTATATTCTCGCGCCAATACGTATGAATCTCCATAATATAGAGCCAAAATAAAATTGTAAACTTCACGGAGACAGAAAAAACGCGAGGGTGTTTTAATACGGTATTTTCGCTTCGCTGCTATACCGTAATTAACTGTAAGTTTTATTCAATGTTCTTTTTTTGTAAATATAATAATTTTCAGTCAAACTAAAGTGTGTTTTAAAACGAAGTAGCCTTTAGAGAATTCAAAATCGTTTGAAGCATAGTTTCTTGAAGATTTTTAACAGCAATAAATCGTTAGAAACGCAGCCGTTAATGTTAATGTTCGAAAGCAAGAAGTCAAAAGTGATTTTATCTCCATAAAAGAAAAGTATCAGGCGTTTAAAAAAGTGAGGAAGTTGAAAAAGCGAAAAAAGCATACAGGGTCTGTTACAAAAATACAGTGGAACCTCTATTAACGGTCACCTCCATACATCGGTCACCTCCTGATAAGCGGCCAGAAAAGAAAGTCCCTGCCGAATTTATGGTCAAACTCTTACAAAAAAGCCTCCATACATCGGTCACCTCCAATCAACGGCCAAACGGCCACTTTCTATTGTCCCAATGTCTTATTTTACCTCTATTAACGGTCAAAAAAATCTTTACGCAAGCAAATGAATGTAAAAATAAAAAAGACTGTTACTTTATTTACAATAATTATTTACAAAAATAAAGTCAAGTCAAGCAGCCTTATCTATTGTAGATGATTTGAACAACTTTTGTGAAACATTAGGTGGTGCTGACTTAGTAAGTGCTTTGAATCTTGTCACACAACGACTTGAAGCACTTAGGCTCAATAATGTTGTGTTTATTTTGATCATGAATCATTCTTTATGCCCCTCCCATCCTGACCAGCCTTTTTGATAAAAAAAGTATATTCATATAAAACCTCCATACATCGGTCACCTCTAATGCAACGGCCACTAAGCTGGGTCCCCCAAAGTGGCCGCTATTAGAGGTTCCACTGTACTTGTTATGTCAGAGGGACAAATCGATACTTCAGGGCTATATAAAAAACAGCACGTTTATGATACAATATCAAGCAAGTCTCATCACAACATCAACTTAACTTCTCCATCCTCACTTATCAACAGTATCAACATCTGCGTTGGTTTGGTCTAATGGCTGAGTAGTCATCGGAAGTATTTCTTTGTCATTAAAACTTTGCGTTCCATTCTGAGCTTCGTTGTCAGCAGCCAAAAGTTCTTCTGCGGTGAAGTCAACATTCCCTCCATTCTTGTCAGTTGTTTAGCTTGTTCCAATAAAAACTGAAAAGGATTGTCATTGCCGCAAGAGTTCATCTGGTGCCCAATATGGTCGTGGTATCAGAAACCATAGCAACCGGATTAGCTGCTGAGAATGATGTTGGGAGAAAAGTTGCTTTGTGATAGGACAATTGGCTATACCATGATGTTTCAAAGGTACATTAAATATCTACCATGCACAGAGAAAGAGCTGGATGGATGGATGGATGGAAATTTGTTTAGTGAGTGGGTGAAGAAGCTCAATAGACAATTGAATTCCTAAGAAAGAAAGGTCACATTAATTATAATTATCCCACTCATCCATCACTCGAAGGACTGTAAGCAATTGAGCCGATACTTCGATGTATTTAGTTGATGTAATGATGACACCACCATTCTGAATAGTTATCGTAATGAAAGTAATGCAAGCAACATGCCTCTACTATGTTGCTGTGGATAAAACATATGAACACATAAGCCGCTTTGAAACACTATAAGAATGTTCTAGAAATGCACTACAGAATTAAAAAACGTTTTTAATGTAACTTTTTAGATTTTGATAAAAAAAATGTCTTTATGGGATTATTGTCCTGTCTTCCCTTTCCTGATGAGATTAGATTTGAATATATTTTGAAAATGTTCAGTATAAAGAACTCTCGACGCAACGAACTTTTTTGTGTGTTTCTTCGGGGTTTCCTATATTGAGAGATCATTGCAGTATTATTAACCATTCCTACAGTTATTGAATGAAGAGTGTTAGCTTGTTCCATCATAAATATGCAATGCCAGAAATGAAATCTCATATGAAATATGAAACGTCATATATGTAAAGTAACATTTTGGACACAGGAATCCTAAAATGGTATTTCTAAAGTAAATAATGTTTTACCCCATACATCACAAGAACATTACCGTTCATTTTTTCATATTTCATTTTTCCGGAGATTACTGTCAAGCAACTGCCAAGTATAAGTAAAATCTATTACTTATTGTCAAAAGACAACACAAACTGATATTCGGTTTGTCACTTTCCTCAGTCGAAAGACGGGGGTTCGACATGATCAAATCATAACGTTGCCTATATATTTATTGTACACGAGTTACCCCCTGGCAAAAAATGCGATTAGCCAGAAGCTTCCATCACTGAGTTTTCAGACTGGATTATTATAATGATGAACTTTCCAGTGCATTTGGTAACTACAGCCAAAAATGAAACAATGAAACTTGACTTGACGGTGTCATGATACCTATCCAGATCTATCCAATGTTAACTACTAAACATTTCTGAACAACACAAAACAAAAGTCAACCTTATCATTCTAGAATCTTATTTTTTGTATTCCTGTGTATTCTACAATCACTGTGTATAACACAATCATTTTCAACTTGAGAGTATCTCTAGTTCTGAGAACTTTTTAATTGCGTTAGAATTTTACTGCCAACTAATCCAAATACTGTGAAAAACAGGTAAATGTTAGTAAACGGATACTAATAGAGCGGATGTTGTTGGGTTTTACGTAAGCGATATGTCCATATGCAAGGCATTTCTTGTTAATTTTAATTCACTGTTTTGCAAATAAGATGTTCTTTCTGAAAATGTATATGTGTATATGTATAGGTTGATGAAATCACCACGCTGTTTATTTTGATATGTTATTGTCTTTGACATACTTTGCCCATGAAATTACGGAAGCCGAGGAAGGCCAATCTGAATTTCTCGATGAAATCTCAATTTCAAAGTTCAAATCCACATTTCAAAGTGCAAGTCCGAATTTAAAAGTTCAAATCCGAATTTCAAAGTTTAAATCTTAATTTCAAAGTTCAAATCCACATTTCAAAGTGCAAGTCCGAATTTAAAAGTTCAAATCCGAATTTAAAAGTTCAAATCCGAATTTCAAAGTTTAAATCTTAATTTCAAAGTTCAAATCCACATTTCAAAGTGCAAGTCCGAATTTAAAAGTTCAAATCCGAATTTTAAAGTTCAAATCCGAATTTCAAAGTTTAAATCTTAATTTCAAAGTTCAAATCCACATTTCAAAGTTTAAATCTTAATTTCAAAGTTCAAATCCACATTTCAAAGTGCAAGTCCGAATTTCAAAGATCAAATCCATATTTCAAAGTTTAAACCCAAATTTTGAAGTTTATGAGAAGCTAAAAGGAAACATATTCCAGATCGATCAAAGACGTGTTTGGATGAATTATGTTTTGTCACAACTGTGGTCAAGAACTAGAAGATGAGCATGTGTTTTGTGGTAGTTGTGGAACCAGAAAGAAAATCATATGGCCAATTGATTCAGAAGAGGATATAATAACAACTTATTTTAAACGTGGGATGCCTTATGCAACCATAGTGTTTATCCTTGAAAAACAGCATGGTATAACCCTCAGTATACGTACTCTGAGACGACGACTGCACCAATATGGTCTAAAAAAGTCTGATTACAACTGTTATGAACAAGCTATTGCCATTGTCTCTAACGAAGTTCAGTCAGAGGGTCCTTCAACTCGTATTGGCTATCGGAGTATGTGGAATAAACTACGTACAACTTATGGAATAAACATTCCTCGTGATGCTGTCATGAACATACTAAGAGAGTTAGATCCAGAGGCTAGCAAACAAAGAAAGAAAAGAAGACTTGAAAGAAGAGTATATGTTTCTGACGGTCCGAACAGTACCTGGCACACGGATGGCTATGATAAATTAAAGCCATACGGACTGCCAATACATGGATGTGTTGATGGATTCTCAAGGAAGATTTCATGGCTGAAAGTAGTAAGAACTAACAACAATCCCGTTGTTGCGGCAAGTTTTTTTTTGAGAACTGTAGAGGAGCTAGGTATCCATCCAGCGTCCATTCGCACAGATTGTGGCTCTGAGAATGCTTTGTTAGCGGCAGTTCAATGTGCACTTTCTGATGATATTAATACTCATGCCTATGGTTCTTCACATTCAAATCAACGCATTGAAAACTGGTGGAGTCATTTTAGAAGAGGCTATTCGAACTGGTTAATTAATTATTTCAAGGATATGGTGAAATCTGGAACACTCAAATTAGGCCACCATGTTCATATGGAATGTGTCTGGTTTGTATTTTCCACGTTTTTGCAGAAAGAATTAGACATGGTTTCAGAAGAATGGAATAACCATTGTATCAGAAAATCTAAGTTTTGCCAAGTCGCTGGAGTTCCGGATCACTTGTTTTATGTTTCTGAAGTGCGGGGATACCAAGATCAAGGAATTGCCGTAACTCAAGAAGAGATTAGCAGTATTATCAACCAAATTGATATTTATAAGGAAGCGGAGGATGCGCTAAACGTACAGGATAACGATTTGCAAGCTTATTTTCAACACGTAGTAACTATGGAGAACCTTATACATCCACCCACTGATTGGAGAAACGCTTCAGATATGTTCAATCGCATTATCGAATGTTCTGGATGCTAAGGATATGATATTAATGTATTTACTTGCTCATTGTTTAAACGGAGTTCCACTTAAGTTAATTTCAGCAGGTTTCTTTCTATCTATCTTACAAGTTTTTGATACCAAAAACCAAAATTCACTCAGGTAGGCAATGAAAAACGTTGTTTTTTTTGCATAAACTCTTCACATAAATTTTATTAAAAAAACGTACAACGAAATATTAAAAGCAGTATTACAGCTAGGAATAAAATAAACAATAAAGATAGATCTCAAGTTTCACAAGTGATTTAAAGATTTGTGAATAATTGTCACGTTATACTTCACATTGCTTTTCCTCAAATGAAAACAAGGTCCTATAACACAATAAGAAATCCTACTAACTTAGGTTTTGCACGGTGCATTAAATAAGGCATAGTAAGATGACCAAACAAAAATCCAAAAACAAAAAATTTCAATTGAACTGATCAACATATCAACAAAATAAACAGGCGTTTTTTTGGCGTGGACAAAATTTTACACCATAAATTCGGTAACTAATGAATTACTAGAACTATGGGAAAATTGTTAAAATCTTGAACCACTGAACAAAAAGCGCATTATTATGTAACGTATAGGTAAATTTAAACCTTCAACACCTGCCAAAGCCATATTCACCACTCATTGATGTTGTGAATGCTTCCATCATTCCTTCCTCTGTGTTAATATGCACGGGCAGTGTCACAGTAAGACTGCAGGTACTTACTGATGGTAAGCACCTGCACTTCGTTCCACTTGGAGAATCAGAACATCCATGTTTGAACTGGACATGGAATGTCGGTGCCAATCCAGTAGGTGAAACACTTGCAGATCCGGTGAAATATTTCATCAGCTTTGTTGGTGGTACACCAAATGTTTCTAAAATTGACAATTATTGCCAAATAATGTAATCATTTTCAAATAAAATTTTTATAAATGTATTTGACAGATTTTTGGTTTATTATTGTTCTTTCAGTTTCACTTTACACTTATATACCATACCAGCAACTTACCATCTTTAAAACATGTTTCAATAAAATCCAAGAAGGATTTGAAACAAGGAATCTCTGCATTTCTTTTATTGGTTCCATTTTCACTGAAAATGGGATTCAACATTTGAGCGAAAGATTCATGCTTCCAAGTAAATACATTTGAAGGACAAAAGACAGATTTGAATACACATTTGTTTTTCTTAATGATATTCAAAACATTGAAGGATGATAGTCCAGCAGCAATCTCACTCAGGGCTGTCATCAATGGTTCAACTTTCGATTTGATGAACATCGATCTATAGAACAATAATCAACAATATGCATTCTGGCATTTTTAGATCAATTGTTTTCAAAAAGCAAACAAAAAAATAAGAATGCATAACAGAAAATATAGAATATAACATGCACTTTCATTTCACATCACAGTTGTAAGTAACCGAATGGATGCCAAGGAAATATTTCATATATACAATTAAACAAAAATCATCAAAAGTTAAAAATCACTTACTGCAGAACGTCAGTCCTGTTGCCAATTTTAGCTTTGGAAGGATCGCCTCTGTATCCCACACTTTCTAGCATCTGAAGAGCTTTATCCGACTTGAAAATTTCGACAATTTCATCATCTGATTGCACTTGCATTACCTTAAACAAAAAGTTCATCAATTTGAAATCAGTGTTTGTATTCAGAGAGACAGTAATGTATAGAAAAGCATGCACTTACATGTTTATACAGATCACAATACAGTGAACCATTCACTAATTCTTTGGGAAGGTCTTTTAAAACTTCTTGCAATCCATTGACAATAAAGGCATACACCCATGGTGCCAAAAATCCTGGACCAGGCCCATTATGAATCAAGCTAGCAGCAAACACTTGCCCAATGGTGAATGTTGTACCATTGGCAACACTGACCATACCTAAACAGGGCTCATAACCATTCTCATCGGAACCAGAGAAGAACTGATCTTTAATCTCTTTAAGGCATTCTACAGAAACCAGTTAAGAAAGTGTCAGGGTTGTTGCAAATAATGACATGTCCTACAATGACTATATTATACATAATAAGCAATATTGTGCAGTATAAAAAAAGGTAAAGCACCAAAACAGTTGTCAGACAACATGACAAAAGTAGATAAACAGTAGAGAACGAAAGAACAACTTATTCCCACATACCTGAATAAAACTCACGAGAAACACCTCCAGTGTCAATGCCAGGTTCTCCAATGAAAGTTATTTTGTATAGGCAATTAATCATTTTTTTATTCCAGCTTTTGGCAAAAAATGCATGAAAATCACGAAAACAATGACCACGGCATATATGCAATGACAAAACATTGCCTACATCAACCTTAGCAGACTGAATAGCATTTGAAATTGAAGACAATATGGTCCTCTCATCAACTTCCTCTATATGATCGATTATATCTGACTGTGCAACACTTGTTGATTCACTTGTTTCCTCTTCTTTGTCATCAGAATCAGCAATATAGATATAAGTGCTTTGACTTTTGGTAAGACATTCATCTGCATGCTCAGCAATCAGTGAAACACCATATCTTTTATTACAAATTGGGCAAAATACTTTAGCTTCATCATCATTCTGCTTACTTATAGAGACATTTATATTTTGAATTTTAGTGTCAAGGTCTTCAGTTGTAAATTGATTGAAATCTTCAAATTCAGGATACAATGGTGGAAAGTTATCTAAGTCAAAAATAATATCAGCAATTCTAGATGACGATGCCACTCCATCAGATGGTACAGTAAACTTAGTTGTGGTTGTGCTGGCACATGTTGACTCATGGCTATTATCCATGAACTCTGGTTTATTCTCCTTGTCAGTTAAATGGTCAAATGTTGAGCTCTGACATAAATACAAATCCATCTTAGAATAAGGGTTTTGCCAGTTCGGTTTTGTATTTCTCAACAGCAAAATCTTCTTCTTTACCAGGAATTTTATTCACCACCTTTTGATCAGGGTACAATAATATATAACTTTCTTGACCACAAAAAAACTGGTCGTGGTCAGAATGTTTCCTCACAGCAGCACCTTTAACCTCATTGGCTGAGTAAGATTTGTACACCTTCACTGGCAATTTGCTACCTCTTACTATGGCAAGTCCATTCACTGACTCTGTTATTACTCCAACATTTATTATAACACATTCACGTTTGGATTTAGATTGTTTTGTTAAAAACTTCGCACATTTTCTCCTTGTACCATCATCACAGTTGGCATCATCATGGCTGATGCTGCTAGCTTTTCTTTTACTAAAAAAGTCGACTCTTTCACTTCCTTTTGCTTGAAGATATGCTTGCAAAGTTTCTGGTTTATTAGCAGCAATACCGCCTTTATCTTTTAATTGCATTTTATGACCACATTTGGTACAAAATTTGACAACAACGATTGTCAGCCATATTGTTTGTTATTGTAACTCCGATTACCGTTTCCTATAATCCGAATTTGAAAATAAAAAAATGTGGATTTGAACTTTAAAACGGATTTTAGATTTTGAAATGTAGATTTGAATTTAGGATTGTGCAAGGGCGCGAAGCGCCCGCAGTGCAATCCGGATTTTATGAATAAAATTGAAGCCAAAGATGTAACACTGAGGGCGTTCCCGCCTTATTCACGCATAATGGTCGAAAGTCATTGCTCAATTTCTAATAATAGGGAAAATTTTTCTCCATGTGACAACAAATTTTAGCAATTATTAAGCCATCGACAATTCGTGCATTCCAAATGATACAAAAGGGGGAGAAACACAAGAATAAGAAGCAAAATGTTTTTTCGGAACCACCGTCACATATATTTATGAAACGCAAACTACAAAATCTTATGCTTTAACCTCCACGACGTCCACGTCCACGACCCCGTGCTAAAATAAAGAAATAAACTAATATGATATTGGGATTGTGGTGGGAGGGAGTGTTACATCTTTGGCTTCAATTTTATTCATAAAATCCGGATTGCACTGCGGGCGCTTCGCGCCCTTGCACAATCCTAAATTTCATTTCATAAAATTTCCGCCAAAGATGTAACACTGAGGGCGTTCCCGCCTTATTCACGCATAAAGGACGGGAAGCCATTGCTCAAATCCTCTCTTCAAAGCTTTCCAGATAACAGATAATTCCCAAGTCAATCCTTTAATATCTGTTTGCAATAAAATTTTTCGAAAGTTGAAGCACTTGACCAATGACCTCGTTTTAAAATTTCTTTCAGTGGTACCCCTATCACTTTCTGTTTAGAAGACAAGGCAGACCTAGTAGAATGAGCAGAAAAACTAGAAGTATCAATGCCCGACTCTTTCATTACCTCTACAATCCAACGAGAAATGGTAGATGTTTTAACTGCCTTATGAGGTTTAATAAAACTTAAAAGTAACTGATTTTCCTGTCCTCTCCACGATCTTGACCTTTCAATATACAAATCAATGAAATGACAAACACAAACATTTTTGTCCTCAGAAAATTTCTTAAATTCAATAGGAGGGCGCATTTTTCCGGGTCTGGCTGATTTGGTTACTTTACCAAAATGGAAGGCATAACCTGTCGAATGTCTTACTAGATATCTTACATCTAAAGAGCCAAGTTCATGAGCTCTCGCTACTGAGGTTAATGCTAGAAGCATAGTCAATTTTAGGGTTAAAAGTTTATCAGACAAATCCGCACCCACACCCATGAGATAGTTAATCACCTTATCAACATCCCACACAAAGAGATATCTGGGTTGAGGGCACCGCTTATTATGAATACCTGCTACTAATGCTGAAACCATAGGATGTTTCCCTACGGCCATACCTGAAACTGGTTCATGGTACGCCGATATAGCTGATCGATATCCTGCAATCGTATTATATTCCAATCCCTGCGCAAACATGTCCGCAAGAAAGTCTAAAATCCAATTTATAGGACATCGAAAGGGATCAACTTGTTTTGTACTACACCAGCTACTAAACTTGCGCCAGGCTGACTCGTAATGTGAAGTTTTGCCTTCTCTTCTGGAAGCCGTGATAAGTTGAGCAGCCCCCTCTGATACTCCTTCACTAAGAAGTCTTTTCCTGATACTGTCCAAGCCACTAGTTGAAGCTTTGCTTGCAGTACAAGTGGATGAAAGTTCCCTTTTGGGTCTCTCAACAGATCCTGGGGTTTTGGTAAAAGTAGAGGGTTTCTCACAGACCTTTGAAGAAGAATTGGGTACCAAGGTTGTCCCTTCCAAGCCGGAGTTATCAAAACTAGGGAAGCCTGGTCGATCTTGACTTTTCTCAACACTCTGCCGATTAGTGCAAATGGAGGAAAAGCGTACCCTTGAAGATGTGTCCAGCAGGACTGAAAGGCGTCTCGGTTGATACTGAGAGGATCCAGTTTCCAAGACATGTATCTGGGAACCTGGTGTGAAACTCTTGACGCAAACAGGTCCGTGCAAGGTGTTCCCCGCAGACTGCAAATCCTCTGAAAGACTGATTTCTTCAGCATCCATTCGCTTGAGTCTTTGACTGACCTTGACTCTGCATTTGCCTCCAAGTTTAACTTTCCTGGCAGGTACTCTGCAGTAATTATGATCCCCAGGGAAATTAGGTAATCCCAGATTTCCTTGCTTATCTTTGTCAGAAGCTGACTCTTTGTACCCCCCATCTTCACAAGGTATTTTAGAGCTACCACATTGTCCATTTTCAAATGGAGAGATTTGTATCTGGGAAATAATCGAACAAAAGTTTGAATTGCTAGTTTTGCTGCTTTCAGCTCTAATACATTGATATGCAGTTGAGACTCCTCTAGAGACCAAGGACCCCCTGTCCTGTGGCCCTGGCAAAACGCACCCCAACCCTTGAGAGATGCATCTGTTGAGATCGTCAGAGTTGGAGAGGTAGAAATCAATGTTTTGCCCTGACTCAGAGTGATATTCTGTATCCACCACTGTAGTTCCTCTCTTGCTTCTTTTGACAGGGACACCATGGAGTTGAAATTTCCCCCTTTTGCCAACTCCAGAGTTTGCTGGCGTTGAAGAGCTCTGTACTGTAGAGGAGCAGGTAGGACTGCAATAGCTGATGAAGCCAGTCTTCCTATCACACTGGCTATCTCTCTCACTGAAACAACTTCCTCTCTCAATAATTTCTGACACTGATTGACAATTTTTTCTCTCTTCAACGTTGGGAGCATTAGTGACATTGACTTTGAGTCTATTATTACCCCAAGAAATTCGATCTTCTGTGTAGGATCTAGAACTGACTTTTCCACATTGACTGTGAACCCCAAACTCTGGAGGACATAGATCAAGGTGTCTCGAGACATCTTGATGTCCTCCATTGTTCTTCCAATCAGGAGAATATCGTCCAAAAAGATGATCAGAAGGATATTCAGCCGCCTTAACAGAGCTATAGGCACCTTCATGAGTTTTGTAAAAACAAGTGGGGCTGGGGACAGCCCAAAGCACAGGCATAGAAATTTGTAGTAGTTCCCTTTCCATAGAAAACAAAGAAATTCCTGAGAGTCTGGATGAAGAGGAACTGAAAAATAAGCGTCCTTTAAATCCAGCTTGCACATCCAATCTCCCTCCTGTAAAATTTCCTTCAACAAGGCAAGACCTTCCATTTTGAAGTGTAGATACTCTATATAACTGTTTAGTTCCTTTAAATTGATTACTGGTCTCATACCCAACCCTTCTTTCTTGGGAACCAGAAACAATGAGCTGACAAACTTGCCCTTCCTTGGAATCAGTTGAACTGCCTGCTTTTGCAGCATTTTTTCCACTTCCAAATCTACCAAGTGAATTTCCTCCTCTGACATTTTGAGTGGTCGTGGAGGTACTTGTTGAACCGGTTTTTTCACAAATGGAACCCTGTAGCCCTGGACCATTTGGAGAATATTGGAGTCTTTTGTTATTGACCTCCAATTTTCTAAAAAGTGTCTGATTTTTCCCGTCACAGGTAGATCTGGATTTGGAGGCACCCTGAAGAGTCCTTGTAATGTTGGATGAATTCTGGGAAAATCTACCATCCTTAGGAAGTCTGTTGGCAAGGCCTGAGAAAACCCCTGGTTGAGATTTAATTCTCTTACCTCTATTGCTGCTTGACGCTGCTCTACCAAATATGCGCCCCCCACCTCTTCGTTGGGATGAGGGGCCTCCTCGAAAGGGATGCTGACCTCTGACACTTCTGTTAGAAGCATACTGACGTAATCCAGTAAACACACTTTTGGATTTCTGTCTTGCCGAGGAATCTTTTGATAATTTTTCATCAAATGAAGGACCAAATAATGTCAAATTTTCTGGCGAGTCTAATAAATCTGATTGTTCCTTCAGAATTTCCTTCACTTTGACAGAGTTATCTATTAACGTTGATAACAAATTCAATCGACGTTGGTATGACGTTGAGTTAAATGCTTGACCAGTCAGAAGGATGCTCTGGTCAAACAGGGATGAGATGTAGTTCCATTCCTCATCATTCCCTTGATCATTTGCTGTGGATGATCTCCTTTCTTCATCCATTATATGCCACAACCGTAGTAGTGGACCCATTATGTTGAAGATTTTTTCCTGAACTGTCTTCAAGACCCTTTCAGTTTGTAACGGAATAACCTTATGGTTCTCCATCAAAAGCTCTCTAATGTAGGAATCAAGCTCCGGTACTACCTTGATATTCGAAGGCACTGGATTCACATTCAAAATTTTGTCCTTAATGTCCTTCTCAGGAAAGTGCTTGGACATATACTTGTGAATATAATGCAACATGTCAGCCGGTAGCTGCCATTCATTCTCTGATGCTGAGGTATCCAGCTCAAAACGTGCTGACTTTGACGACGGTGCGGAACACTCATCCTCAATAATGGTACCCTCAGCAGGTCTTTTAAGTCCACTCACACCCTGATTGTCACGGGTCGTAACAAGTGGAGGAGGCGTAGCTTCCCCTTGATCGTGTTGTATTTGTTGGACCTGGATTCCCCTAAGAAGTAGACGGGAAAACATAACAATCAATATCGGTAATATTGACTCTAAAGGTTTTGTGTCAATCACGGAATGGTTGACAACAGATTGAGGACAATATTAGTCCAGGTTACCTCCCAATGTATTTCCCTTTAGTTTAAATAGTTAATCGATTCAACCACGTAATGATTGACAAGATTAAGGGAGATTAAAACCACAAAGTACTTACAAATTATCGACTTCGTCGGCCATCTTTACACTTGCGCGAATTGGCGAAAACAGAGGATTTGAGCAATGGCTTCCCGTCCTTTATGCGTGAATAAGGCGGGAACGCCCTCAGTGTTACATCTTTGGCGGAGATTTTATGAAATGAAATTGAACTTTGAAATGTAGATTTAAACTTTGAAATGTAGATTTTTAAACTTTGAAATGTGGATTTAAACTTTGAAATGTAGATTTGAATTTTGAAATGTAGATTTAAACTTTGAAATGTAGATTTAAACTTTGAAATGTAGATTTAAACTTTGAAAATCGGTTTTGACCATTGAAATTGAGATTTTATCAAAAAATTTGGATTGGCCCTTTTCGGCTTCCGTATGAAATGCCGTTACATATATGTATGTGTATTTTGTTTTTCTCCCAGACCAAAATGAATTCGAGTGAAGACAAAAAGCGTAGACGAATTGACCGCTTAGCTTGCTATGGTTTGAAAAGGATCATTGAGATTATGCACAATGACTATAATGTGCCCAAAGACCCAAAAGATTTCTACAACTTCTTGCGAAAATTCTTAAAAGAATTTTCAAGTCTGAAAAACAAAGGCCATATTGGAAACGATCAATGGAAAAAGTTGTTTCCAGCATCCAAAGAAACTTGTGTATATACTTTGGATACTACGTCAGTGATATTGATCATGAAAACCTGTTGCAACCTTACTGTGGACCACATCAACCAACTAGACACATTTAGAAAACTGAGGAATACTAACGCTCACCTTGGCTTGATTTCAACAGGAAATTTTCAAAATACCATCCAAAATTACTCCGACAGTTTATTCGAATTAGGATGTCCGCAAAATGAAATAGATCACATCATTAACCGTCCACTATACGAAGATCTTGAATATATCGAATTCGGTTTAGAAAAGGTTATAAACAACTTTGACGGACGAGACAATGAGATTTCTTGGCTGCATCAATCATTTACTAGTGGAAATAAGAGAGTGGTGATATCCGGATTATCGGGGTCTGGAAAGTCGGAGCTTGCACGCGCCTACTGCCAACAGTTCAAGCCACACTACGATAGCAACATCATCTTTGTAAATGCAGAAAACCCGAATACTATTGAAAAAGACTTACTGGACATCTCGCAAGAGATTGGGTTGTCAAGCATTGATAGCAATGGTCAAACCATCAATGGAACCGTAATGGTTAAAAGGGTATATGAGTTTCTGTCACAACGGAATCACCTGCTTGTGTTGGATAATGTCAAAGACTTTGCAGAAATAAAGCAATATCTTCCCAAAATCAATGGTTATAAAGGCAACGTATTGATTACCACGCAGTACACGCAATGGGGGCAATCCTTTGATCATTTGAAATTATCTTTGTTAACACTACAGGCTACCGTCAAAATTTTGAAAGCAGGACGCAGTGGAGAAGCCACAGAAATCTACGAAGAGTTAGCTGAGCAAATAGGATGTCTTCCATTGGGACTACAGCTGGTTATTGCGTACATGCGAACTGCAAGGATTTCCGTTCAGAAATGCGTGGAAATGTTTAAAAGATATTATTCTGATGTGATGGTCGAAGATCCTGAAAATCATGACATCAACACCAAAAAAACTATACAGGCTACATATCAGATGGCACTAAACGATGTGAAATTAAATTCAACCGCTACACGAATCGCATTTATCATGTCGGTCATTGATGGAAAATCCATTAGTCAATCTTTCCTTCAACAATTAGATGACATCGACTTTAAAGCAATGCTAGATGCAAGATCCCTGCTATTTAAATATTCTTTGGTACAATTCAATGAAACCAATCAAAAGATGTTTATGCATTCCTTAGTGCAATCCGTTATTCAAGAATCAATGTCTACAATGGAGAAGCAAAGAGCCATTAAAGATGTTATAACCATGTGCAGAAATGCCATTGAAGGAAATCAGAATCATAAGCATTACCAGTTTGGCGATTTCTGGTCTAATCACATTTATCACTGTGTTTTGTCAAACACTAACGACATGGGAACAATTGATGGAATCATTGACGTTGTGAAAGGATCAGTACGATCATTGCTAAATCGCGGCCAGTTTGAAAACGCAGTCGATCATTTAAATTGTTGGCAAAAGCATTTCACATTTTCAAATGAAGAGTCGATCTACGTTGACTATTTGAAAGCCAAGTCATTTTACAGGAATGGCGATTATAGGAAGTGCAAAGACGTAATGGAAGAAATTGTCAAGCCTAATACTATAAAAACAGTCAAAGTGAATACCCAATCCAAAATACTTTATCTATATGGCAATTGCATAGTTGATAGTTGCATAGGTATGGATGAATACCAAAATATCATAGACAACCCCATATGGAGCCACCATGAACTTGACAATAACGGTCGATTAAGAATCTGTATCTTAAAATTGAAAGATTCATTTTCTAGCACTAACTTTGATGAAATACGCACAATACTAGAACGTTTTCCAGCGCAAAGTAATAAAATTAGAAGAGAATTCCAACTATGCCTTACAGATATTCAAATATTACAAGGCGAGTATAAAAAAGCACTTGCAACAATTCAAAACGTATACAAAGAATGTATAGATGCCTATGGCGATGAAAATCCAGTAACTTATCAGGTTAAACTCAAGCTATCAAAAGCGCTGGAAAGAGCTGGAAGAATTCATGAAAATGAAGAAGTCTTAACAAATTTGGTGAAGCAAGTGAAAATTGTTTTATCAGAATCACATCCCACCACGTTACAAGTTAAAGAAGATGAAGCATTAATGAAAAGTGATAAAGGATACCATCTTGAAGCAGCAACAACATTGACAGAAATCAAAGAAAAGCAAAAAGCCATCTTTGGAGATCGACATCTGGCTTCGCTAAGGACAAAGTCAAACCTGGCCAGTGTTTTGTCACTCCAAGGCAAGTACGACGAATCAATGAAATTATATCAGGACGTATTGCATATTCAGAATGAAGTACTAGGAAACCACCATCCGAGTACGTTAGAGAAAAAGTTTAACCTGGCCAGTGTTTTGGGAGATCAAGGCAAGTACGACGAATCAATGAAATTATATCAGGACGCAATGGATATTCAGACTGAACTACTAGGAAACCGACATCCGAGTACGTTAGTGACAAAGTCAAACCAGGCCGGTGTTTTGCGAAATCAAGGCAAGTACGACAAATCAATGAAATTATATCAGGACGCAATGGATATTCAGACTGAACTACTAGGAAACCGACATCCGAGTACGTTAGTGACAAAGTCAAACCAGGCCGGTGTTTTGCGAAATCAAGGCAAGTACGACGAATCAATGAAATTATATCAGGACGTATTGCATATTCAGAATGAAGTACTAGGAAACCAACATCCGAGTACGTTAGAGACAAAGTTTAACCTGGCCAGTGTTTTGGGAGATCAAGGCAAGTACGACGAATCGAGGAAGTTACTCGAACATGTGTTGCATGTTCAGAGCAAAATACTAGGAAACCGACATCCAAGTACGTTAGAGACAAAGTCAAACCTGGCCAGTGCTTTCTCACGCCAAGGCAAGTACGACGAATCAATAAAATTATATCAGGACGCAATGGATATTCAGACTGAACTACTAGGAAACCGACATCCGAGTACGTTAGTGACAAAGTCAAACCAGGCCGGTGTTTTGCGAAATCAAGGCAAGTACGACGAATCAATGAAATTATATCAGGACGTATTGCATATTCAGAATGAAGTACTAGGAAACCAACATCCGAGTACGTTAGAGACAAAGTTGAACCAGGCCTTTGTTTTGGGAGATCAAGGCAAGTACGACGAATCGAGGAAGTTACTCGAACATGTCTTGCATGTTCAGAGTGCAATACTAGGAAACCGACATCCAAGTACGTTAGAGACAAAGTCGCACCTGGCCAGTGTTTTGTCACTCCAAGGCAAGTACGAAAAATCGAAGAAATTACTGGAAGATGTGTTGCATGTTCAGAGTGCAATACTAGGAAACCGACATCCAAGTACGTTAGAGACAAAGTCAAACCTGGTCAGTGTTTTGTCATGCCAAGGAAAGTACGACCTATCAATGAAATTAAATCAAGACGTATTGGATATTCAGAATGAAGTACTAGGAAACCGACATCCAAGTACGTTAGAGACAAAGTCAAACCTGGCCAGTGTTTTGTCATGCCAAGGCAAGTACGACGAATCAATGAAATTATATCAGGACGCATTGGATATTCAGACTGAACTACTAGGAAACCGACATCCGAGTACGTTAGTGACAAAGTCATACCAGGCCGGTGTTTTGCGAAATCAAGGCAAGTACGACAAATCAATGAAATTATATCAGGACGTATTGCATATTCAGAATGAAGTACTAGGAAACCAACATCCGAGTACGTTAGAGACAAAGTCAAACCTGGCCAGTGCTTTGTCACTCCAAGGCAAGTACGAAGAATCGAAGAAATTATATCAGGACGTATTGCATATTCAGAATGAAGTACTAGGAAACCGACATCCGAGTACGTTAGTGACAAAGTCAAACCTGGCCAGTGCTTTGTCACTCCAAGGCA
This sequence comes from Turritopsis dohrnii, assembly GCA_027922465.2. Classification (NCBI taxonomy): domain Eukaryota; kingdom Metazoa; phylum Cnidaria; class Hydrozoa; order Anthoathecata; family Oceaniidae; genus Turritopsis; species Turritopsis dohrnii. The sequence continues at coordinate 35,430 of BQMF02000800.1, read as the reverse complement.
AGTACGAAGAATCGAAGAAATTATATCAGGACGTATTGCATATTCAGAATGAAGTACTAGGAAACCAACATCCGAGTACGTTAGTGACAAAGTCGAATCTGGCCAGTGTTTTGCGAGATCAACGCAAGTACGAGGAAGCGATGAATTTATACAAGGATATACTATATATTGTGAGTGAAACACTAGGAAGCCGACATCCGTTCACGTTGACGACAATGTAGAATCTGTTCTGTGTTTTCCACTATCTAAGTAAGTAGCTATGTGGTAGATTTACTATTTAATTGATGTAATATTTTAATGAACCATATGATAGGAGTTGGAAAATGTTGGAAATATTTCAGCTATATCATCACTCTTCCTTTGATGGAGACTTATTTGAAATGAAATTTTTTGCCATTCAATTGTAGTGTGGAGTGTGTAAAGACATGTCTTGTGTTAGTGGCATTGAAATTTCCCCATGAAGCTGTTCAGGTTTCCAAATGAAACGTTATGGCATTGAATTACATTGCTTTTTATAGGAAGAAATGACAACCAGTGGGCAGAATAGTCCTTCAAGTAAGTTTAAAACTTCTAGAGAGTAATCTTCATTAGAGTGTTTAAGAACTGGTCTTTTGTAATTTCAACACGATCCTCTTCTGGGTACGAAATAAATGATGCTACAATTATTTTCTTTAATGTTTTTAGACAAAACATCGACTAGCAGTGAACAGAAAGCTCCATGAAGTTTTCCTTATTGATGAAGGGACATTACGTCATATTCTACGAACGTCGCTGTTTAAATCACACACGTAACATTCGAGATACATTGGTGGATGTAAAAAGCGTACACACAAGGTCGTTGTTTTGCAATTGCTTTAGCTTTTAATTTAACATATTAAAATGTATGAATTTTGTGTATTTTGATGGACTAATCTTTTTTTAATGTCTAACAAAAATTCCAGTGCAATTTCAAGATATTTTGGGAAGGAAAACTTGAGATGGAGCATAGCGGATCATGAAGCACAGGAGGCAGTTGGAACTTTTCTAGTATTTATTCCTCTACAGTTTCTGATAAATTAATCAGTAAATTGCTGATTAGAAAACAATAATTTTAATCGGCAATTCGTTCAGTAATTACTGATAAAATAATCCGCAAATACTGATTAATAATCAGAATTTATCAAAAACAGTCAGAAATAATCGGTAATGTTAATCAGTATTCTGATAAATCAATCAGTAACAATTAGTAGATTTATCAACAATTAAAAATAAAAGCAAAACCGACATGTTTGTTAAGAACGCAGGTGCTTTTTTAGAACGGAATACATCAGTATTGCGGTGAAATTAAAACAGCAAAAATATGCTATGTTGGTTTGGGTGTAGCACTCCCTTACTTCTCGACATTTTGTATGAAAACTTGCATTTTGCATTTTTTTTTTTTATCGCTGCAACATCATTTTCATGCGTTCGGAAATTTATTGTAAAATTTGTTGTAAAATGTTTGCAATGTCATTGCGGTTTATCTATTCATCTACTGAATTATCCCCCAGATAAACCTACCTTTATATCAACGCAACTGTAGGACTACATATAAGCCCCCAGACTTGTACTAAACATAAAAAACAAATAAAATCTACAAGCTCCTCGTTAGGTACAAAGTTGCCAAACTACAGTGTCACTGCAACTATCAACAGTAACCATACCAAAGTTTTCAACTACATTAACACAAAACATGAATCAACATCGGGTGAACTTACAGAAGAAGCAACAACAACTATTATCGGCTGTCGCCACTAACACCGTAGGTATTTACACTATGTTGTTATATAACGGAATGGAGCCACAACAAAAATTCCAATGTTGAGGTGAATCATGACATTTACAGCAATACTTGTGGAAAGATAACATTTAAAGTACACATCTTTCTATTGGTATGACCTTGCTTACCGGTACCGGCATCTTTGATTTTAACAAATGCTTTTGCCTTTGAACAGGCGACATACCAAGTTGTTTCATGATGTTATCAATGTAACCGAGAGCCTTTTGCCGTACTTGAGCAACTATCAGTGTCCGAGTATATAGTCCTCACACGATTTCTCCTTGAATGCATTCCACAATGCTGCTGGGTGTCGATATCTTCTTCATTCAACGTGAACAATGCTGCTCAGGTGACTATCCTTTTCAGCAACTGCCATTTCTTCAACAGCTAACCGTTGCGAATTTTCATCCATGGAAAACTCAAAGATTCTCCATAATTCTTCAGGAGCACCATAGAAATACGAAAAGAGATAACGAACTTCAACTCTATTCAAATTTCTCTTCAATTTTCAAACAATGCGAATCTATGCGTGTTGCCTCGCCTCATTCTCCTTTATGCAATAATCATTATTTTTTGAATACTCGGTAAAACGTAAAATGAAAACCGAAAATTTCAAATCAAAAACGGTTAGTTATAAAAAGACCGACGAGCTGGAACACGGGGACGTACAGGTGACGTACAAGAACACACAGGTGACACACAAGAACCTACGACAACGTACGACGACGCACAGGTTACACACGACTACATACGAGTGACGTACAGGTTACACACAAGGACGTACGAGTGACGTACGTGTCACACACAAGACGTACGAGTGACACACGACACAATAAAAGTGATACACGATATTTTCACTATCAACTCGCAAAAATCTCTTGTTTTTGTGCAAAAATTTGTTGCTGATTACAAGATACGCTTTTTTAATCGACAGCGCAAGACAAGAAAAATTTGGATTTATTATTGACTTAACCAGAAACAATGCAATGAAGAATTAGTTTGCGCATTAAAGCATTTTTACCTGGTCCAAGTTATGATATAAAGTTATGATATTTAGAGGGTGGGAGACAAAGAAAACAAACTTGATATAGTTTACAAACAAAAATTTTTTCCAACAAAATAGAAGCAACGGCTGGTTAACTTCTTGAGCATTCTTAAAACATGGAGGCAGAGACCTCATAGGTAAAAGAACGCGCATTCAAACCAGGTAATTGACCATTCTTTATTATAGCGGTGTTTCTTCAACCTGTCGGTCTGCAGCCTCAAATAACATCTAACGACCACCTGGTTTAAGAAGATGTTCCCATGATAGCCAAACATAGTTTACTACAAACCTCAAAATATAATGCAAACACAACATGAAATACTTGGCCTCCCTCGAATGAAATGCGATCTGTGCGAAAGATCTACGTAAATTTACTAGAAAATACAATCAGGAGAAAAAGTGTCGTAGAATGATTGTAAACATTCCTTAAAAGTTTCACAAATTATTTTTTACAGAAAACAAAGGACAATTTTTCCTACTCCATGTTTACATGTGCAGGAAAAAGAAGTTTCATTTTCTCCTTCTTTTCAATCTTCAGACAGCATCACAAGTAAAGAACACTATAGAAAAATCCCTAAAATATCTGGGCACTGTAAGAGAATATACATAAAGAAGATGTTTATCTAACAGTTTAAGACCATCAAAACTTGCTGGGGATGCTCTTATAAGCTATTGAAAGAAACGAAGCATTCCTCAAAATTGCTCTCGATTTCCCGAACAAAATTATGAGACTTTCCTACTAAAGAACGATGGTCTCAAATTGTGAGTTAAACTGTATGTAAAATTATAAAAACAAAACTAGGGAATTCTTCGTCCGCCTAATGTGCGCTTTATTAAGTTGATTGAATTAATTTTCAGGCAGTTTAATTGTCCGAAGAACAGAAAAGAGTTATCAAACGTTAATTTTTAATATGGTGCATTTTTGTCTTACCACGAAATCCAATCCATGCAAAAAATTTCGTCAAATGAAAATCAAATCATTTAAAATGTGTAGAAACGTCCCTATCTAATGAGTCTTTATAACATCAAAGCTAACAAAAAAAAAAACTTTTTAGACTGGCACGATCGTCAGACCAGACTGGTTAACAAAATTGAAAGCATCGCCACGTCGAACAATATCATTGTGCAATTGTTTACTAACATACACTGTCGAACTGAACGTAGGATTCTTCCTTAAGATGTGTTCGCTCTTTAAGTGATAATACGTATGCTGGTAATCTCGACTAAAAATAGGTTGACCATGGACATCGATTCCCTGAATCCTTCTGTCCCTATGTCTCACGACGATGTTTTTGGGTGGGTGTCGGTAACACTCAGCGAATTGCATACCACACCCATAGCATTTCTTAACATTATTTGGTAGCAGAACAACTTCGTATTTATGTGGAGACATTCCAAAGTGCCACTTAGGTGATTGTACAGGTGATGGCGATGAGATGAAGCTTGGATTATTACAGTAGCTAGGGGTGGAATTATTAGAGAGCTGTGGCCAAACATTGTTAGGCATGGCTGAGTACATAGATTGTTGCATCATCTGGAAGTAACTGGGTTGATTCATAAATGGCCATGCTGGAGCAACAGAGCTGGAACTTTCCTGCGTTGGACAGGTGGTCATATTTCTCTGAGATGAGGCGGGAGTTGATGAATAACTGGCTGCAGATCCCTGATTTGGAGTGGCTGTGAGTACATAAGATGCAGTTGAAGGCTGACTATCAAGCGGTAAGGCAATGTTAGCGACAGATGTTGACGTTGACGAGAAAACAGCAGAAGTGCCAGGACACGTTACCTCTTCCTGCATCCAGGCATAATTCTGAGTAGAAGAGTCTAGTGAATCTTGCTGCGCCTTTGATCGAGTCGAAACTGGCGGTGGTGATATTAATACTGTAGGTGTGTTTTCCTTGGAAACCTGGTTATTCGCTCGTTTTCGTTGTTTAGATGCTGCCTTCTTGATTTCGTTCTTTTTCATTCCCTGCTCAGTGACTCTCAAATTTTTTTCGATAGCCGCTGTGAGCGAATTTTTGACACCGCATACTTTTTTTCGAGCTTCCACAAAGTAGTCAAATGAAAAGTTGAATTTATGACTAGCTGCGATACCATGTTGACACATCTTGTACCAAGAAAAAGTTTTACAATCGCAGTGCAAATAATCCTTGTTTCTTCCTTTTGCTTCAACAATATGCGGTGCATTTCTGTATGAACTTCGTACTGTATAAATTCTAGAGGAAGCAGAGGAAGCAGCTTTCAAAATTGTATCTTCTTCGTTCAGCAGTTGTTCTGCTCTTAAAAACATTTCTTTCAGAGAGTCTTCTGGAACTTGATCAGCGTTTATCCCGATGTTTTCATAGCCGAACGGCAATTTGATCGATTTTTCTTCTTGACCAGCTTGCGATGACATTACTTCTTTATCTACAATTTCGTCAACCGTCGATGCAGACACATGTATTTGCAACTGTTGCTCTTCTTCTCCACTGAACTTGTTGAACGAGGCGGGAATATGCTTCAAAAACTTTTTGCTTGCATCGATTCTATCTTCGTAAGATGCGTCTTGCCACAAGCGATATCCAATCCTAAATTCCTTAAAATCTGGTGACACAATATAAGGACCTTCACCGTAAAGCGCTTTCAATGAATCTCTGTACAATCTGATGTATCGGTTTTTGAGTTTGCCAAATGCTTCCGATAAAGTAGTGGTCTTGTGAAACCCGCTGAATTCGCAAACATCTATTTCCTGCTTACTCAACTTATTCAACCACTCAATTCTGTTCTGCGTATGCGGTTTCTTCGCTTTTATCGATGATAACGCTTGATAACTTCGTCTTTATGTTGTCTTGCTTGTACCTCTCAAAATAGCTAACGAACTGATTCGGTGGATTGTTCTTGGTGAAATGTGATTCGATATCAAACCATTTGACTTTCAGGATTTCAACCATTTCATCGTACTCTTCTGACGTGTTGCATGATGTTAGTCCATTCGGGCCAAATATATCATCTATGATGATCTGTCGTTTCATCAATGGGATATTGAGTTCATTAACTGTTGTTAAATGTTGTCCTTTACATGCTCAATACCTAACAAGTGAACTGTTGATCGATCCATTTCAGACAAAAGTCCATCATACAGTTCATCGCAATCGTCCGTCCCAATCACTTGTACTGACGACGCTGCTTTATCATTCCGTTTGACTGCCTGCCAAAAATATGCAAAGTCCTGAAAGCGTTGACGGCGATGAACAAAAATTGGCCCGGGAAACCAGGGATACTCACTAGTATCTTTACGAAGGATGCTAAGATTTCTGAACGTAGTCTGTGTAGTGTGTGATGTTATTACCATTGGTAAAAGCACGAACATACCCTTATCCCTTTATCATGAGTCGAGAATCTTATTATAATAATCAGCAATCGTGTGCAACACATTTAATTTAGAGAGTGTTAGATTTTGTGGAATTTCACGGTCAAAACCTTCTTAATCGTGGTCATATAGCGGTAGTTAGACCACGCAAGACACATTCACGATTAGTATAATAGCACGTGGTATTTGACGTCAGTTATTTTTATGATCACGGGAAATCATTGCATTGCATCCCCAATCGAACGCGACGTTTTAAGGGAAATATCTCAAGAACCAATAGGGATAACTGACGTTTTTTAGGGTCTGCAATACGGGTGATGGGGTGACGCAACATTTGGGCTTAAATTTTATTTGGTACTGCGGATATGACGTCATCAAAATCTTTGATCAACGATATCTCTGCAACAGTTATTTGTAGCGAAACGATCCCATACATTTTTTTGCTCAGTTTTTCAAGCTCTACAACATGGGCACACTGTTGAGTTGCGATTCTTTAATTAAAATTTTCATCACGGGCTTCGCACACGGAAAAGGCGAATTTGACACATCTTTTTCGAAGTTAACCTCGGTAAAAGGTTTTACCCGGGTTACTAGTAAGTGTATAAGAAGGAGAACAAAGATGACATATACAAAAACCAGAAATTAGGAAAAAATATCATATCAAAATTGTTTGATGAAGTTTATGTTATAATGTTCGAAGCCCAAAGATCATATGCATGAAATACAACCAAAAATTCATGATCCCAATTGAGTTTAGGGCAAAAAAAACTCATTTCAAATAATTTTTTAACACGTCCGATTACATGTTTTTTTTTATAAGAAACCTAAGCAATGACTTCAGCCTGCAAGTTTCTTAAGTTTGAACCAATTTTGCTGAAATCCTTGTATACCTACCCCTAAAATATTAGCATAAAAATGCTTGTCAGGATGAGCTCTATCTATCTTTGTATTCAGTTTTTCTAAATAATCAATATTTTCTGAGATCAAAGCGTACACAAAACAAAAAGTTATGCCTTCTTTTTTCTTTTTCTCTTGCCACATCAAGAAAATTTTCATAATTGGTGCAGTAAGGAAATTTCTTAATTTGATGCACATTTAGTAGCTGAAAAATGATAGATAAATGTTTATTGGTAAATATTTATTTTTACATTTATTTACGAACCATGCACTTTTTTCATGTACATAATATAGTCACCTTGCACAATTTTGCCAGCAGTATTCCGCTTTGGAGTAACCTCTGTTGACATATCGAACGTTCCATCGTCTTCATTAAAGTACACACAGTATAACCGCACGTTGTCTTTCTTCACTGTCGCGCCAGGCGTATCATCGGCTTCCAGATCAAGTGGGTGTTTTATATTTGCTTTTTCCTTACTTAGGATGAATGTTCCGCATTCTTCCACCGATAAGGGCCTTTCTTTACAAAGTAAACTGTCCTCTGTGTCTTTTAATAACGCTATTGAAAAGATCTCGCGTAATTTCGGATTTTCAGTTGAATACACAGGTATCTTTTTGTTATTTCTGAGAAATGATACTGGATTCCGTTGTTTGTACGATGGAAGGTCATCTGAATAAAGTCATTATGTGATGATTATACTTTATAAGAATATAAATGTATATGTAGCTATAGCGAATCAGCAATAGTGCTCAATATAAGTTATAGAGCTTTATATCAAAAGAAAAAAACAACAGTTTCTTTGAATTAAAGTTTCACACGGACGACGATCATCAGCAAATTAACCGTTTTTAAAAAATCCAATAAGTGTAATATTTACTTACTGTCATCGTCATCACCCAACGATAAAGTAGACACCTCCATCTTCATAGGAGCAGCTAAACCTGGAACAGAAAAAAGCTAACTTTGGCAAAAATAACCTCATTATTTATGCTCTAAGACAAAGGAGCATAAATACAGTACGGACTGTTGCATTTACTTGATGCACGCCTGATGATCGTTTTAGTTTTTTGTTTTTGCTTTCAAATTTAAGAACTCTGATTCAAAACCACTTTCACATGCATGCGTGCGTGTAAAATCAACAACGAAACCCGTCAACAAATATAAACGTTAAACCCTATTCTCCAAGACATTTTCCAAAGCAAACGATTGCAGGGATTTTCCTTCCGCGAAGTAAACCATAACATCAAGTTACATCATAAAATCTGCTCCAGAATGTGCGAGTGCACCAAGGGTTTTCTCTATAAGCGATTGTTCCCGCTGAAACTGTTCGAGTGACGATCAAAATTTTAAAGATAAACAAGGCTTCCGCAGCCAGAATTTGAGCCCTAAACATTATCCATAGTCACAAGAACAGACTTAATCTTTAAATCACTTCAAAGTATTTCAAATCAAACTCCACAGTCGTAAAAATTATAAAGGAAGAAAACGGCTTTCGTACCTGGTGACTTTGTACTTTGGTTTTCCAATTCTTCCTCTTTTTCGCTATCGCTTGATAATACGATGAGACTTGAATCTGCCAAAGAGAGAAAAAGAAGCATGATTAAGCTCGCGACACAAACCAATTCAAACACATGCGCCAAGCAGATTAAAAAAAAGTGGCGCTCGGTATTCCTAAAGGTTCTATATATTTTGAGGGTCTGATTTTCAAAAAAATTTTGACAATAGGCCCCTTCACTTTAAACATTTGTCATCAGTCCTGCAAACGCAAAGCATACACAAATTTCAGCTTGCACTTTCTTGATAAAATGAAATTTTCGAAAGGAAAGTTTATACTTACATGTACTTGCATACAATCCTCGAGAAACATTAATACGCTTCCAGCATGTTTCTTGTTCTTCTTTTTTAGGAGTAAAATCCTTTCGTTTGTTATTTTCCTTATTTTCATCTTCAACATTTTTCGGAGTTTGCTTACTTTCCATTTTACTTTCTTTCACCAATGCTTTCACATGTTCACACTAAGCGCTAATTATTTCAATGCTGTTTACAAACTAAGTAAAAGATAGTCAACTCTCTCTAATTCGAACTCTCAGGGGGATTTGAAATTTGTTCGAATTACGAATAGTTCGAATTACACAAGTTCGAATTAGAGAGAGTTGACGGTTAGTTATAAAAAGACCGACGAGCTGGAACACGGGGACGTACAGGTGACGTACAAGAACACACAGGTGACACACAAGAACGTACGACAACGTACGACGACGCACAGGTTACACACGACTACATACGAGTGACGTACAGGTTACACACAAGGACGTACGAGTGACGTACGTGTCACACACAAGACGTACGAGTGACGTACAGGTGTGGAAATGAAAGCAGCGCATCTGTTGTGTCTTTTCTTCCCCTTGACACAATTTTCTGACCACATTACAAGTTTTTGCATGCTAGCATATAGAATGTGTTGCCTTATTTATTTATTTATTTATTTATATCCTTTATTTTTCCTCATTCCGCTTTACATTTGATGACGAATAATGTCATAACGAAATTGATATCAGGAATTTGTGAAAATTAAAATGAATGTAATTTTGTCTAGCTGAGCATGCTCCTTAAAATGAACTATTTTGCTCCTTGATTGATAATTTGCTCCCGTATTTGAAATTTTAATTTCAATTTCGGGAACATGTGAATTTCGTGTTGAAGTAACACAAAACTGTAATGGCTGAGTCTGAGTGAGGTATGTTTAGTTCGGAAGGGGAATCAATTTAACTTTAAATTGTGTGTTTTCCTTACTCATTTGTATATTTTTTTCTAGAAAAATTATTTTAAAATGGACCCCATTGTGAGTGGGTCTACTCTTTTTTGGTTTTGTAGGTAGAATATTGTGTGTGTAGATGCAATAGATATTGAAATTTCAATTCATTTTAGTATTGTAATGTGTATAATTATTTGCTTATTTAGGGCAATGACCACATCAAGTCATTGGCATATATTGATGATAAAGATGTAGTACGTTCTTGTATCAATTATTTGTGATTCATATGGCGGCTCTTGGACTTAATAAACATGCAAAAGATAATTTAAGTACTTGTTTACGCATTATATATTTTTCTTCATATAGAATCTAATGAACTGGACTATCATTCAAGTAAATAAATATTAAATTTTCGTTGCATGGTAAATGGGGTTGAATGCTATAAGAATAAGATGGCATTTACCACAACACACGTTTTACGTTTGATTTTGTGCATCTCTTTGATCGAAAAACTTTACGTGACAAGTGGCTGGGTTAGGGTTTTTGAAAATAGTAATCGAAAACCAGCAACCGTGAAAGCATATATAACGTCACTTCGACTATTTTATACTTACATCATTGCTGATGAGCCCGAAGAATTGCTCAATTACAAAGAAAAGTCTCATTTACTGATTGTGGCTTGTACCAATTGGATTGCTCTATACCGCAAGCAACAACAGAAAGGGCGCTGGAAAAAAGATATGGAGCAAATTACTCAACTCTTTATTGCATCCAACATAAAAATCCTTGACAGTTCAGGCTTGGTTATGTATGCTAAAGAGACTATTAAAGCGTTCCAAAAAGGTGAATGGCGATCCAACTCTTAGACAATTCAGTAACGCCGGAAATTATATTTTGATGTTTCTCTATCTGGATAACGCCTCTAGAACAGATGCATTACACTGAGAAATGCATCTGAGTCATTTTGACTAAGCTCAGGACGTCAATTGCCATTGACTACCCAAATGTAGTCACTTTGACTACTTCAACACAGTCATCGTAAACATCTGCTCAAAGAATCGCTTGAAGGTGATTATTTTGACTACCTCAGATGGTCAATCAAGCAGACTGTAAAATGACCACTTAAAGGTCGTCAAGAATTACTACGTTATAGTAGTCATAATGCGTTCAGGAATTGATGTGAGTTCAAGGATTGATGTGCATTCAAGGATTGATGAATGTTCAGGAATTGATGTGCGCTGGAGGATTCATGCACGCTTAGGCATTGTTGTGCGTTCCTTTTGGCTGGGAAACCAACAGGGTTTTTCTATTATCATTATTATTAATTTTATTTTCCCAGGACCACAGTTACTGGGCTTTGAAAACAATACGTTAACTAGATACAGAAAACGAAATGATTAAGCATTTTGGACAATAAGCAGCCGTGGCATAACCGTAGAGTGTTCGGCTGGCATACCAGTGGTTCCGGGTTCGAGTTCGCCTTTGGTCGAAGACTACACGCTAATAGGGAAAATTGACCTTCATAGGGGTCTGCGATACAGGTGATGGGCGACAAAAAATTCAAAACTACATACCGTCGTCATACGAAAACAAAGGAAATTGACCCATCTAAGGTGGTCTATATGACTCGAGAAAGGTCGTCATTTCATTTGTTTGACTATCTTATGGTCGTCAAATTTACGGGGTTTTCAAAGTCATTTCGACTTGCGAAATGTAGTCAAAAAGACTCGTCAAGGTCGTAGCAATGACTCAGGAAAGGATGTCGTGAGAGGCACTGTAAAATAACTACCTTTTAGTCGTCAATTTGACTCAGTTACATTCCTCAGTGTAGCCAACATGACAATGAGAGAGTTTCGAACAGCGAGACTCATCGAGAGTTCCTATCGCATTAGTGTAATTGACCATAAAACAATAGCTACATCTGGTCCTGCATGTATTGTAGTGCGTTCCAGTATGTATGAAGAAATGGTTATATATGTCGAGAATATCCGTAATAAACTGGCTGGAATTCGTAGCGGGAATGAAGATCCTGTGTTTGTTAGCTGGAGTGGCAATAAAATGTCATATTCCATGGTCACTGCCCAAATCAACTCTTTTTGAGGAAAAACTGTTGGGCATACTGACACCCGATCAAGGATTAGCGCACAATCTTGTTCGAAAAACAGCTGTTTCGAAAATGCACAGTACGAGTCAGGAACTGAAGGAAGCTCATGTGCCATTCGGAACAAACCGCAAAAAGAATTTATTATCTTCAAGAAAAGTCCAAAAAGGCAGGAGAGACTAGTGCCTCATTGCGAAGTCTATTGAGGACTGCTGGTCCTGAGGAGAACCTAGAGAATGCTATTAAGAGTCACTTTCAAGATGACATACAGAAAGGCAAAATTTCTATGACTATTGTTAGAGAAAAGAAGAACAAAAGCTCCTTGTTTGCAGATATTCCTGAAACATGTTTACAAGATAAAATCCGATACATTATCGACGCCACCAGAAAGCAAAGTCAGTAGTGTATAATTAAACCACCATGCAGTCGGTGTAAGATTTGGCATACTAAGAGTTCTGCTCCAAAGTTTTATCACAAGCAATTTTTGCATATTCTTGTATATTGAAATTATTTATTCAGCTTCGACCAGCAGTGATGTTAAAGATGGAAAAGCTGATGAATCAGATTCAGATGTTAGCGAGAGTTGTGGCGAGAAAAACTCAAATGGAAAATCCATTTGGCATGCAAAGTCACGAAAAAAGAGAGTTGTGTTTACTGATTTTGATTTGGAAAACATTCGATTATATTTTCGGGAATTGATCGAAGGAAGTTCATCGAAAAAAGTGAAAGTTTCGGAATTTCAGCGTATCTTGAATAAAGAAGAGTTAAACGTTTTCCGCCAAAGATATGGCGAAAAAACTCTCCTCTCCAAAGTCCGCACTGAACGAAAGAAATACCTGTTGCATCGTGATGGACTAAAGCACAAATGACAAAATAAAAATATAGTTTCGCATTTGTTTTGTTAAAATATTTTTGTTGATATTTTTTACACATAGCTAAGATTCGTTATGTTATGGATTGACCTTTCCGTCCACGTTGGAATCTTTTTGTCCTTAGAATTTCTTTCAAGATAGTAAAATCCGAACAATGTTTTTTCATTCTGAAAGCAGTTGTATATTTTCCATTTGATGCTTTTAAGATTTTGCAATAATCATTTGCCAAACAGCATTTAACACATTGAACGATATGTTGGGGAAATGTTTATCACTATGTTCTGTTTTCATACGTACGCTTAACGATTATTGTTATTGAAAACTAACCGTCGGTCGAGTGGTAATGAGTTTTAAGCAACTTTTGAGGTATAGGTAGAGCTTCAACAGTAATGTTACCTGTTTAAATTATTTTGTTATTTTTGATTTAGTTACGCATGTATGAATGAAAGATGTTTTATCTTCGTTTATATAATTCTAAGGACGTTTCAGAGAAAATTGACTTGATAATTTATCGCTGCTATCACAAACCCAACTCACAAGTAATATCAACCTGATCACCAGTCCACTTAGATAATTAGTTTGAAAAGTCGTTCACGCAATCGAAACGAATATTAGTTCATACGTATTTCTATGGTTTATACCAAGCAATTTAGCTGAGTGTGACCTGGACTGTGAGTCAGAAAGGAGTTAAATTTGAAGCCATGCTGTGTTTGAACGGAAATTAGGGAAGTGCCTGCCTACTTTATGTGTAATCTTAGTTTAATACTTTAAAACAGCTTGTATGGTCTTTCATTCCTTGAAACCAAATAAAACTGGTTTTATGACGTATCCAATATGGTTGAAATGGAGATATTTCAATGTAGATGAAAGTATATAGTCTAATGTTTTAGTTTCTTTTCATCTTGGTTTTTTACTAGTAAACTGGAACTGCCACCCCAATGCCACCCCATGTGCTTTAAAAGAAACATACTCAGTCCGTTTGGAACCATCGACTGACCTGAAGCTCAGTTATAAGCCATAAGAAGAAATGAATACTGAAAGCAAAGCTTTTTTTCATGTTATCATTGCCACACAGCCGGCAACGGCAAATCGTTATTTCTTTCCCTTGAGACAATTGCACTTACGCAAAAAAAAATGGAAACGTTTCGTGAATAGAATTAAAATCTCACAACCACATGTGCATGACGTGCCAATGGTGATAGCCTATCGACTGCTTTCACTTAAAGTAAAAAAGGAAACAGAGGAGTTCAATTAATAGGTACTTTTGGAGTTTCATTTTCGGGAGCAGGAATCCTGCTCCCCAAAATGAAAATAAACTTTTAATAAAAGGGCGTGGTCTTTTGTTCTGAATTCTTCTTGAAACATTTAATTTGGCCTTAAGTAACATCCTTAAACGGTTCGAGTTAAAAATTCATCAAAACTATCTGGAAATATACCAAAAACAATATCAATACAAAGAGTCACAATCAAAAGTTTCCACACATTCAGGTACCGTTAAAGAGTTACACCTACACGAGACATCCGAGTCAAGGAAAAAGGCATAATTTATAGATAGATAAGTGATCATTTTTGTGGAATGGTGTGGAATTATTCTCCTTTGAACCACTTTTTGGCCATACGTTCGCTGAAGAAAAATCTTTTTCCTGGCTATTTTTCCCAGGAAACTACGAGGGTGTGCTCCCTAAAATGAAACCTAAACAAAGGTGGCATGTTTAAAAGTAAAAACAGTTCATACGACATTGGGAATACTTTGTCTCAAAGCGAAGTAATATAAAGGTACTATTATGCCTTGTTTTGCGTGGCATCATCATATAAAATGGTCTCTGGAACGAAAAAGTCATTGCTCCCGGTGTTATATTATAGGGAGCAAACAGGTTATTCATGAATCTGCAAATAAACAAATAAATAAACAAATAAATAAATAAACAAACAAATAAATAAATAAATAAATAAATAAATAAATAAAGATTCATGAATAACCTGTTTGCTCCCTATAATGCAACACCGGGAGCAATGGAGTTACAATCAAACCTTTAAAACGCGGAGATACATATCGATATTTGGGGCAAGATGAAAACTTGTCTTACGACGGACCAGTCAACAAAGAGCGTGTTTGCAAAGAATATTACCATAGAGTTCGAAAAATTTGGTCATCAGAACTCAGTGCTTATAACAAATGCACAGCACACAATTCATTTGCAGTTCCTGTTCTCCCACCAACGTTTGGAATTTTGAAATGGACAATAGAAGAACTTGATGACATCGATAAAAAAACAAGGAGAATACTGACAACAACTGGAAATTTACACAAAAAAGCTGACGTTCATCATCTATACATACCTAGAAAATCAGGAGGAAGAGGTTTAAAAAACGTGAGAACAGCATTCGATATGCGAATAATCTATATATTAATAGCCGATTCTCTGTCTGTCTGTCTGTCTGTCTGTTTGTTTGTTTGTAAGTCACGCAAAATGGTAGATTGAGTTGTGAGCGAAATTATTTCTTTTTTTGTGTGCGACGTGAGTTCGAAGCAAATACATTGCAACCCCAATCGAACGTGACTTTTTTTGGCTGATGAACTAATAGGAATAACGTTTTGTTTTTATCATTATTGTTAGTTTTATATTCCACATTGACTTGGCTTTGAAAACAGTACATCAACTAAATACAAAGTCACTAACTGATAAAACATTTTGGACAAAAAGCAGCCGTGGGAGAACGTGGTAGCATCTCGGTTTGCCAGTGTATCCTAACGTATCCTTGCCTGACTGTCTGAGACGGGTGAACTTTTTTTTTCGAGTAATGAAAATGTTTAAAAACCTATAGGTAAAAAAAAATATCATAAAACAAAATATTTTTTTTTGCTTTTGTCATAATAGTTGTCTTTAATCGATTTCTTTTAATCTATTTTATTTTATATCAGATCGAACGTTTTTTTTATTCACTTGATTCATTTAGCACGTGCCTTTTCTTCTCTCCTCCCGTGTGATCTTTTTAAGAAGAGAATCCATTTTCCCCTTACGTTTGATAGCACCCATGTTAGAGCGCGTAACTTTTTTGAGCAATCAAAATGTTTAAAAACCGATAGGTAAAAAAAGAGTATCATATCAAAACAAAATGTGTTTTTTTTTTTTTTGCTTTTCTTTTAACAAATTAATTTCTTCTTTTAATTGTTAAGCGTTCTGATCGAACGTTTTTTATTCTAATTATTCAATTAGCACGTGCCTTTTTTCTCTCCTCCGTCGTGATGTTTTTAAGAAGAGAAAGTATTTCTTCCTTACGTTTGATAGCACCCATGTTAGAGTGGGTAACTTTTTTAAAACAAAAGCTAATAAAAAGTTGAAGTTTTCTCTCTCTACATTTTGAGTGTATTGTTACACTGATAAAAGATTGGTTTTATCAGAGGTTGTGACTTCGAATATGCTTCTGGTTGAACACAAGTTGTACGAGCCGTTTATAAGGAAATTTGACGTTTATTGATACAGTGATACAGAGCATGTGAACATCGGCGGCGAGCGACGCCGCCTTGGCGGCTAGTTGGTATTAATAACCATCTGCTCACAAACAGTAAGAACAATCCTTATCTAGAAGCTGTAAGCCGACACGAGAAAGACAATATCATCCGAGTTGGAAACGAGCTAGCACAGAAAGCTGACATAAATCTGGAAAACACCGAAGCAGATCAAAATAAAACACCTTCACAGTACAAGAAGTTCTACATTGAAGATTGTACAAAACAATACCACGAAAAATCGATGCATGGTTACGTAGTGAACAAGATACAGAACGATGACAAGATTGACCACAAACTGAGTAATTCATGGGCTGTAGATAAATACATGACGTCACACTTCGAAAGCTATGCGAATGCAATTCTTCAAGGGGAAATTTACACGAAGGATCTTCAGTTTAGGAGAGGTTTATTACGAAACAACGAGAGAATGTGTAGATTGTGTAACCTTCGCATTGAAAATATAACCCACGTCATTTCTGGATGTGAAAAAATGGCTGCCAGGTATTATTTACCGGAGAGACATGATGTAGTTGATAGAACTTTATTCAATGCAATTAGGAAGAATAATTCGCCAAATCTGCAGAAGCTTCCTCGATCCTACAGTGATGCGCAAATAATAACAGAAAGGAATTTTGAATATTGGTGGAACGTCTCAGTTAAAACTTCACGGAAAGTACCGCATAATAAACCTGATATAATCATCTGGGACATAAATGAGAAAAAATGCAGCATCGTCGAAATCAGTTGTCCTGCTGACGTAAATGTTTCGAGCAAAATTACTGAAAAAGAAAATATCTATGGTCCTTTGATTACGAATCTCCAGCTATTATATCCTGAATATAGGTTTTTATTTCTCCCGATAATCGTAGGTGCACTTGGTACCATACCTAAGTGTTTAGTTTCCAATATAGAAACGCTTGGGTTAACAAATCGTCAAGCTAAACTTCTAGCAAGAAAACTTCAAGTGGTTAGCATATCTGGCACTGTCAAGATATGCAAAACTTTCATGGGGTTTTCTTGTTAGTTGGAAGCAATTATGTATGTATATTGTGACAACATATTTATGAGTTAAAGGCCTGTACTCATGGTCACACTTATAGCCACCCGTAGGCCGGTGCTATTTTATGCAATTTAAGTCAATTTGATAAAATTATTCAGGTCACGGCAAAGCCGAGAACTGTTTAATTACGGCTGTGGTGGCGCGAGGCGAGGCGAAATTTTGGGAAAAAGTAGATCTCGACTGTATTTCTTACTATTATTACTTTTTTCTTCCAAATTCTCAAAATGTTTGGTCTGTAAATTATACGTACATTGTTTTCTTAAAATTCCGGCGTACTGCTACTGGCATTTGGATCGTTGAAAACAAGTGCGGACTCGAACAAATTGTGAATGTTATAATATATATAAAGTGAATTCGAAACAACTGTAATTATGGTACTCTACTGCAATTTCATCATAACTCATTAGACGTTTAAGCAAACATAATAATCATGTATTGAAGATCTCTTCTCAAATCGACAAATCGACTCACAAAACACTGTTTTTTTGTACTATATATATAAAGTATATATAACTATACAAGACTTCTCTAATAAGAGTGCTTGCAGGAAAAAGCCAAACCTTATCTCACTTCCACAGTTTCCACCCTCACCCCCACTTTATTATCAACCCCCCCCCCCCCCCCCCCCCCCCTCCATTTTATGTAATTTTGGGAAAATTCCCTCTGTGGTGCGTTTTATAATGCCCCCCCCCCCCCCCATTTTACAATTTTTTCCGTGGAGTACCCACCATCCCCCCCCCCCTGCTTATTCGAAAAAAAACTACGAAAAACCACAAGAACAATCCAAAAACCACGAGAAAAACAAACAACTACGAGAAGAAACCATAACTTGTGTGATTACGATTACGATTTCGAATTCGAATACAAAACGAGAAAACTGTTACATAGAACTAGAGGTTCCTTGAGTGTTAAAACTATTTTAACAATACTTTTGCTATTTTGTCTTTCTAATACACGTTTTTTTTTTTTTAAGAAACACGAGTTTAGGAAACATGAGGCTCAAAATGGCAAAATCTTAAGAAACACGTAAGAAACATTACATTGGGAAAACGTGTTTCTTAAAAAAAAAACGTGTATCGCTACACATGTAACAGTTTTTACACAGTATCAGTATATATATATATATATATAATGTTATTTTCTAAACTAACACAGGGTCTATTCCATCAAGGCAATTTTGAACGTTTTGGATCAACTGCTGGGAAGCAATGTACGTGCTGTGCACTTTTTTCTATTGGGTTTTCTTTAGCCAAAAATTTGGGAACATGGGATTCTACAGTGATGTTGATTTTGTTGTAGATAATGGGGATCTGATTTACAAAAAATTAAATACCGCATTCTCTCTAATTAGCGCCTGTCTCCAATGAGCCCCCCTCTCTTATAAGCCCCCCCCCCCCCCCCCCTAATAAAAAATATTTTTATAAGCGCCCCTCTGCAATAAGAGTGATTTAACATTAACTCAGAAATTAATAAGCACCCGGACGGTAATTAGAAATTTGAACAAAAATTGAAAATTCTGTATATACCGTAATGCTTCGATTAGACGCCCGGGGCGTTTATTAAATTTTTTGAATTTTTAGGGGGGCGTTTAAAACGGGGGCGTCTATTGAATTTTTTTGAAACTCTTCTTTTTCGTAAATATAAATTGTATAATCATGTCTACAAAGAAGTGTTGGATGCTACGATTGGAGAAATACTTGAAGCTGCCCAAGATAAGCGAGAGGAAGAAGCAAGAGAGTATGATAAATATGCTGTTGGCTTGTACAAAAAAAATCTTCTCGTTGGACACATCCCCATAGAAATTTCAAGTTTATGCATTCATTTTATTAATCAAGATCTCGAGAACAAGATAAAAGCAGTAATAACTGGCAAACGTCAACGGGAAATCGGACTTGTTGTTCCTGCAAAACTTATCTTTACGACGAAAAATAAACGTTATTCTGAAGTTTTAGAAAAGGAAATTTTGAAAAGAAAGACAAAGTTTGCTACTGTTAGTTTAAAATTTAGAAAGAAAGGTGTCTATCGCAAATTTCCATATTTTCATACAAAATGAAAACATTGAAGCTGAAACAATGCAATGTAGTAGTTCTACATGCCTTAATTAGTGTGTCTCTAATAAACGCCTCTTTCAAGAGAGGGGCGTCTATTCGAGGGGAGCGTCTAATAGAGGGGGGCGTTTATTTAAAAATCTCCTGAAAAAGGGGGGCGTCTATTCGAGGGGGGCGTTTAAAAGAAGGGGGGCGTTTAATCGAAGCATTACGGTAATAGAAACGGAAGACTATATTTTTGTGATGTCTAAATGTAAGTTATAAGTACAAAATCTTATTTCGTTGCCATGAAAAATACAGTTGTTAGTATTCTTTTATGATAAAAAGAAATGCATCGTTCACAGCTAGCATGATTATTTCAAAATTTTTTTGTAAGCGCCCCTCTCCAATTAGCGCCTCTCTCTAATACGCGCCCTTCTAATTTCCAAAAATATTTTATAAGCGCCCAGGCGCTTATTAGAGAGAATACGGTATCGACAAATATTTAGTATTTACAGACCTTCCATCTGAAATTGAGATAATGAATCTCATCTTTACTGTGGAGTTTTTATATAGGTTTTACAGTTGTTTTATGCTTAAAAGAAACTTTGAATCACTAGTTTATTTTACAGCTTTGACAAGATACAGTATGTTTTGTTATTTTTATTTTTCTGTTAATCCAATATACATTGTTGGTCAGCGCGGAAAGCAGCTGATCTTTCATTAGCGTGTGTCCGTACTTCCGTCCCAGAGTTTTGTCCACAGTTCTAGCCTGGATTCCTCATAGACAGTTGATACCGCTTAAAAATAAGGGTGGAATAGAGGCTATTTGCTAATCGTGGCTTAATTCAGATTTTTCAGATAATTTATAATTACAGCTATTTTATCAGGGTGAGTGCGGCCTCTAATTAAAACACGAGTCTTACATCACACAGGTATCGTTTTTTGGAGATGGAAGCTGAAGGGAAGGGTTATTTTTCACCAGAGAAGTAAAGGAATTCGTAATATCATCGTATATCATCATTGAACTTGTTATTATAATACTGTTGAGTTTAGCAGCGCTGATTTTGTGTTTCGTGCCACATTAGTCAGACCTGGAGATAGGAGAGCTCTGCTGCTGCCTCTCCAAAAAAGGACCTGTGTATTTATCAGATATGTATATGTTATTTTTTATGTATTCATACAAATGTGTCCGTCAAAATAGGCAAGTTTTAAATGTCACTATAAATAAAAATTAAATAATTATTATGCACACAAAAATAAAATGTGTAGTTGTAGAAATCTAGCTATCTATTAGTAGTCATCAAAAGTAATCAGACAACATCTTGAAGTTTATAAAACGTAGGTAAACATTTATCGCGTAACATACTACTTATTGATTTAATTAGAATTTGAACTTGGAATACAAAGTAATGCTAATTTATTATTGTTACATCACTTCTCTAACTGTTTTGAACTTGATTGAATTACTTTTGTCATACACAGCGAGCTTTTAAATCGTTGGTTTTCTTAAGTACGGCTAAGGTAGGTACGACTATAGCTTTCGGTAAGCAGTGTGTGGTACACATAATCTAAAATGACTCTAACAATGATATTCTGTGTTGTTTGTAATGTAATGTTGTAATTAAAGCAAAAGAGCGAAATAAACATGTTCGTAAACTCTACATACATCACTTTATAGAATGAATATTGTCTATTAAATAAATTACCTATGTGGAGTTATTGTATGTCTCTTCACTTACTTTATAGTCTTGTCATTTTTTTTTTCTTTAATTTTGTCACTTATATATTTTTTGTTTGAGGCTGACAATTTTGGTACATCGTTTTGTCATATATTTTTGTTCCCCATTTGATTTTAAAGTAATATTCATTGCAAAAATTTTGTACTTGTACGTTTTGAAAATAATGACCTTCGAAAACTGCCCAAATTTGGTTTTCATGATTTACTGGTCCTGTTGCTCCCATTTCATGAAGCCGTAACTCAGAGCCAAGATGAGTTTAGAGCAAAATATTTGGCACAGTTATCATTCACAACATAGACAAGAAAATATCTCGAAATAAGATAATTTTGAGGTGGTCACTATCACTGGTGTCAGCCTCTTACAAAAAGTGGCTCTTAATTAATCGGCAGTTGTTTTGCATGCTTTTTTTTATTTTCAGTGACAAATATGGTGCATTACCACTCATACAAGCACATGGTATTTTTTAAATATCATCATTTATTTTTAGTCATTCCTTTGCAAAATTCATCTTTGTAATGTATGTGAGAAGTTTGCTTTTTAACTCTTTGTAATCATTAGAATAAAGATCTGCATGAAGTTTTGTGAAGTATACTCTAAGCTTTTTTAAGGAATTGGTAACTTCTTCTGATTTCAATGCAAACTTGTATTGATTCACAATCCATTTTATTGAATTCACTTCAAAGACAATCGTATTTGTTTCATTTGTAAAGATGTCCTTAGATAACATAGATAAAACTGTACACACAGTCAAATGAAACATTGATAAGTGTTTGATATGCTTTGTATCTTTAAAGAAACATTTCAAAAACATTATAAACATTAAAGCATTTTATTGAATTAATATGGACACAATTTTGAGACGAGACCTGTTTGGTTTTAACATTGAATGTCTTATAACACTATTACTTCACTATTACTTCATTTATCATTCATGAATTCCTATTTTGAACTTCCTGGAACAAAAATGTGATTTTTCCTTTTTGCTTCACAGTCAAGCATTTTTCAACTTTGGCGAAAGCGCTGACCTTCAGGCCTCCTGGCCTCTTGTTTATTCTTGCTTCATATTTTGTTTTGCTTTGTTGTTGTTTTATTTAAAGTTTATAAAGGTTTTTGTCCGTGCAGCTTCGCTTAGTTTTTTTTCTAATCATTTTGTTAAGTTATCTTCCGTTCAGCATTTAAGGAATATAAAAATTTAAAACTGAATTTTTTCTCTTTGTCTTCATATAGACATATATAGTTCATATATAGTTTTGGCGCAAAAAGATGCACCAAAATAAAACTGCACCAAATTTACAGTGAGCTGATTAAACGTTTTGTTTATTAACTCTGAACTTTATCATTTTGTAATTACCTTAAGTGAAGAAGTTTTGGCGCAAAAAATTGCACCAAATTTACAGTGAGCTGTACCAAATATATAAATCTTTTCTTCGAAAAACATAAAAATAGTCTAAAATTAGTGTAATTTTTGACCAAGAAGTCCAACTTGCGCCAAATTTAAAATAATCTTGGCTGTGCAAAATCAAACCAAAATTTCTTCATTTAGGTATTTTGCCAAACTCATATTTTCATTTGGGCAGTTTCTCTATTTGAGCCTTAAATTGAAATTAATTTCACTTTAAAAATATAGAATGAAAAGTTTAGAAAGGGTCGTTTACTTTTAGCATTTTGCATGGAATTTTTACTCCATATTTTAAGGTTAATGCTACTAATTTTAGATAATATGTGTGGTTCCTTAGTATTTAATCCTAAATTTCAGATGTAAATATTTGCTGCTAGTTATTGTATCATACTTATATAACCATTTCATTTGTTTAGTTGTCTCTTGTCTGCTTATACCCCTGAGTGTTGACATCTTTTGTCCAATTTTTGAAACTAATGACCTTTCATAACTACCGTTCTACTTAACTTTTTTGACTGAAGTTTTTATATTAAGCCTGCATAAAAAATTTTCAAATTCAAAAATTTTCGAACAGCAAAATACCAATACCGACAAATAAAAAAACCCATCAAAGTACATGCTAATGGTCTTATTTTGAAAGGTCGGCGTAATAATTTCAGAGACCTCTAACGCCCGCCCTAATATCGCCACTCAAAAAATAATGCCATTTAAGGCCGGTGTAATAAGGATCGATAAGGTAAATACACCTTTCCCGTAATTGATTGCGCAATACTTTTTACCATACTCAGCCTCGTTTTCGCAAAGGTTGATATGGTAACAGAATGGCACGGGACTCATTTCAGTAATGAGCAATTAGTGTTATGATTGTGATAGTGTTAATGATTGAGCACGGGAGATTCGGTTGTCATGGTATAGCATATTGAAAACGAGGTAGAGCATGATAAAAATATTGCGCAATCAATTACGGGAAAGGTGTATTAAAGTTCTGAAACATTTGTAAGTTTCAAATACCGTATTCTCTCTAATAAGCGCCCGGGCGCTTATAATTTTTTTTAGAAATTAGGGGGGCGCTTATTAGAGAGGGGCGCCAATTGGAGAGGGGCGCTTATAAAAAAATTTTAAAATGGTCATGCTAGCTGTGAACGAGGCATTGCTTTTTTTCCATAAAAGAGTAAAAACAACTGTATTTTTCATGGCAACGAAATAAGATTTTGTACTTATAACTTAAATTTAGACATCACAAAAACATAGCCTTCCGTTTCTATAACAGAATATTCGTGTTTGGTTCAAAGTTCTAATTACCGTCCGGGCGCTTATAAATTTCTGAGTAATGTCTAGTCACTCTATAAGCGCCCGGACGCTTATTGGAGAGGGGCGCTTATAAAAATATTTTTGACTAGAAGGGGGCGCTTATTAGAGAGGGGCGCTAGTTAGAGAGAAAACGGTATGCAGATTTTACCTTTTGGGAATGCATAGTTCAACGAATTAAGAGTTGTCAATTTATATAAGCGTTCACCCTTCAAGATTGAACATTTTAAAGCATGACCCAGCATGGTTGGGGGGAGGTTTACCTAACCTACTTTTCCGCGAGTGAGAAGAAAAAGCATAAGCGTATTTTTCGACGCAATTCCAACACATAAATTTGTTATTATATCACATTTTATTTTAAAATTTCGAATTAAAATATCTACAAATAACCCTTAGTTTTCACGCTCCTCGGCCTGTCTCAGATGTCTACAAACTCTAGAAATGTAGAGTAAAAGTATATAATACAGTTAAAATGAAAAAACATAGCAAAATAAAAAACACCTATTCTTCAGGCAATAAATAACAGTAAAGCTTAAAGTCGTGACCTGTTGCAGCCATGCGGCTTGTTCTCATTTCATTACTCTTTTGTTTCAGGTTGCCTTTTCGTTCTGCCCAGAGTCATACTGTGTTATTCCTTGAGATTCATCATGCGCTTTCTTCACCGTATTGTTTATTTTCGTTTCGTCGGCTGCTAAATTTTTTTAGAAAATTGTTTTATATTTATTTTAGTTAGATTTTAATTTTAATAGCCTTGCTCCCTTGTTGGGAGCCGGCGTTGTACATCAATATTTTTAGAAATACATCTGTAAAAGAAAAAAATAATAAATAAATAACAATATGTTTTTCGGATTTTTTTTTTCATCCTGTCCAAACCGGCGCATATTTGTTTCTCGAATTTCATTGGTTTATAAAAAAGCCGTCTCAATCGTGATTGGTGCATAATGCCCGATTTCTACGAAAGGATGCTAATATAGGCACCTTAACTTCAATAGCGACACTTATTGGCTTGATCTGCGCCGTGCCATGTGATCATCCGGGTATTTTTCGACTTTACATTTGCACGCCGTTCGCATAATGGTGTACTATCAGCGGTACCGAAGAAACCCACTTAGATTTCCAAAAGTTGATTGATCAATGTGGAATATATTTAAAAGAAGATTTACACTTCCAAAACCGAAAGTAAAGGGTAGAAAATTTATAATTTATCTTACAACGATTCTACTGTGTTCATTCTTTTCTAAAAACAAGTTTGCGATGATTTGTAAAAACAGCGTGTGAAAAAGGAATGCCTTCGTTTCTTGGAAAATGTTTGGGATTCTTATAAGCCTTTCTAAATACGAAATATCGTTTGTTTCATGTGTAGACTGTAGTGCTTTTTAAGCTCTGGATACATACAGCTCAGCTCAGTTTCCTCTTCAGCTCCAACAACATACATGTCTTGTCTACCCTCTGCCTGTGCATCATTTTATGTTTGATGTTTTTCTAGCTATTTTAGCTTATTTACTTGTATAGTTCTTGGCTGTATTATCAATGTCTTGAATTAGGAATGGGGACTTACTATTTACTTACTTTGATTGTCTGTAAATTCTAACTACTGGACATCCTTTAACGCAAATTTCTGCTTTCAGTTATGTTTGCTAATTTTGATAAGTTTAGGTTATATTTTTCATAATCCTAATCTTTGTTTACTTTTTGTGTTTGGGAAGTCTTAGTAATCCCGCATGATAACGCGGTATACCTCAGGTATACCTTTTGTAAAACCTGAGGTATACCTTTACTGTACCTGAGGTATACCGCAGGTGCAAATCTCATATCACGCGAACGTACTTAAGGTATACCCGCGGTATATTGGAGGTACACTTAAGGTACGCACTTCTTATGTATTCGCCATACTCCGTATATTGGATATTGTACCTGAGTTGTCCCCACATTGTACCTGAAAGGGACGAATTTCGGACATTAGTGTATACCTTAGGTATACCTCAAAAGGTACGAATGAGGTATGGAGGGTGTATTTCGAAGGTACATTTCTGATTGGGCTAAAAACAACAGATATACAGTTCGGGACAGCTAAGGTACATTTCAGGTACAACAAGAGGCCGTTCATGTATCATTTTGAGACATGTAGTTATAATTCTAAAAATAGTAACATTTACCGTATATGGTAAAGTAATGATGTATCCCTTCCGATGTAAATGGCGTTGCAGCTGCCGTAAGTAGAAGAAAAACGTGAATGCTGAATACGTTGTTATCTTTTGAATGTTTAAGTGGTATTTCATCCACTTATTTCTTTGCATGAATTAGCATCAGTGACTATCCACTATAATATTATTCTAATAATTCAAAGCTTCAGGAATCTGATGGCTTCCTGCCTGAGTTTTTGATGTTGATATGTATATACTTGCCATCAATAAATACTTTACTTCGATTATTGATCGTTTATCATCAGCGACAAGAATCATAGTCCCCAATGTCTTATTTTTAACCTGACACAGTCATTGCTATGCCCCCACAGGAGGATGAGTGTACTTTTCCTGCTTGTCGATGTGATTTTCTTCCATGAAGTCATCAAAAAGTTTGATGATTTTATGGTACTACATCCAAAATTTATCCAAAAGAGAAGTCTGGAAAATCGGTTATCAGGTCATTTAAGTGGTGGACTTTGATCCCAGGGCTATCTTCTGCCATAGCATAATGAACTTTCCCGTTTAAAGTCCAAAATCTGTTAATAACTTTATGTCTGTATAGGTTTCTTACCTGTCCCCCCCCCCCCCCCCATAAAAAACGATAGTAGGGACACAGATTGTTATTGATGTAAAGATTACAATCACCGATGCCCAATTTCTCACGATCAACGTCCTTGATACTTCTGTGTTTAGCAAAAAACAGCTCTGCATGTTTGCGATTTGTAAATCTCACGATAACATTTCTGGGTTGGTTTGCTTTGGCGTTTTTGCTTTTTTTCAGGCGATGACAAGCCTGTATATCTTTATGCTCTAATGAGACATCAATTTCATTAGCTAGTTCTATAACTTTCGACTCTAGCCTGGCGTGGTCTATATCTTCAGGAATACCCGCTATCTCGATATTATTTCTCCGTTCGTATTGCTGTAAATCAGCAAGGTCCTTTTCTACTTGTATTAGGTCGTTTTCCCTATTTTCTAATCGACTTTTTAGAGAGTCAACTTCGATCTTAAGATTTTGGTTTTCTTCTGATAATTTTGAGATGATGCCATCTTTTGCAAAATTTATTTCCTTTCTTAAAAGCTCAATTTGCTCTTTAAAGAAGTCAAGTGTGATTAACTCACTATCCGCGATTTCCAAAGAAGTATCTGAAATGACATTCCTGCTTGACGTGGATGAATTTCCTCTTCTATGCTGTCGATTTCTTCTAGTCATACTGTACAAACAAGTATTAGTTACTTAAGGTAAGTAGGAAGAGTAAACAATGCCACACCTACATAAGTTTTGGCGCGTTAATCTTAATACGTCCAATCTCCACGAACGCGAACGATGCACCATAATTATTAGTGTATAAGATAACAGACATGGATTACTGGGTTCCAAATTGAGAGTACAAATAGGTTTAGTGTGAAAAGTACAGTATGGGCATTTATATGGGGGCATTTACGGCGGTGTACCGTGAGTTGGGGCGAGATTCAACAGCACCATTATCTAGACCACAACATTCAACAAAATAATTTGAAATTTCAAAACAACAACATCGCATATATATCTGAACCAAGATGTAATCTATACTACACTCTACAATAAATTTTTTTTGAGATGTAAAGAACGCAATCAATGATGGAGAGAATTGATGACTGTGCAATTACTGTGTAAAGGGTTTTGTGCAAAGATTTAAAGTGCACATCATATACACTCTATCAATTCCCATTGCTACTCAGTTGAAAAGATTCACCACTGGACAATGAATTCGAAAGATGGAAAATCTTCTTCAGTGGCCCCCGTTAATGAAACAAAAATAACTTCTTTTGGAGTATTTTTCATGTTTTCTACAGGGGGTAAAATACGGCGAAGGAGATATAGCACAAAAATTTGAAAATCTATCTACAACATTTTTCGCAATGACTATGCCTATGACTAGGCTATCTCATCCTAATAGGTTCAACTTAACCAATTTGCAATGTAAAAACCAGGCATTCACTTTCGTTTTCAAGCAGCCGCGTTGTTGTTGTGATTCACACAAAAAAACCCGCTGACCATTTATGAACTACTATACTAACCTGATGTCAAAACCTAAGATTTTAAGCTATTTCTTATAGCAACTGTTACCTTAAATTGTATATCAAAATCTAACAAACCGACATGAAATTTATGAGAACATTTTTCTAACAGAGAAACTAAAACAACATTCCATTGCAAAACAGGTTTTATTACGCGGTTATTTTGACGACAAAGCATTTCAAGCCCGTTACAAAATGAGATTAGCTGAAATGGATCGTGACATTTTAATAGCCAGAGTCTCTCTAAATGGTAATCATTCCTGAATGTTTTGATCTTTTTTGTGTTGTATAACTGGTTTAGTTTTAAAAATGTAATGTATTTAAATTATTGACTAGATGCAGCTTGATTTTGGCATGTTGAATCTCTCCCCACAGAGTTGAATCCTCGCCCCAACTCACGGTACAGCCACAATTGCAGTATCCATTTCAACCTCATGAAGTTGGCAAACCTGGTTAATATGATATCCCTGATTGAAATGCTAATCAAATCACTTTTATTTTCATTTTTCAGCAGCGAAGTACAAAAACAAGAAATATAATAACAAACATTGTGCTGAAAGCAGCCAGCGTTCAAATCGAATCGGCTAATCTGACATGTGGGCCAGATAAATAGTTTCTGAATATGCCTTGCTAATCGTTTAAGACAGAAAATCGGGTCGAAAACGGTTTACGCGAATCTAAGAAACAATAGACCACAAATTAATGGGATCCAGCGTTTAGCTGTTTTCCCTGACTGAATGTCGAGTGTTGGAGAGCATACATGCAGTGGTCTAAAAACAAAAGTTTTGTGTATTTCTGTTTATATTCTGTGTATAAAAGTATATAATGTACAAGTAATATAAGTAATATAAATAATATACATGGTTTGTAAGTCGGAAGTCCAAATGTATGTTACTGTCAAATGTATGTATTATGTTCTCTTCAAGGACCTTTGTCAGGCAATGTTCTATAGTTGATTCCTGTGTTAATGTTGAAAAAACATCCTTAACAGTATGCAGAGTTCATAGCTCACTGTACTATTTAAACAATTCTGATAGACTGTGGAGTGTCTGGTGCAGTGTAGATACATAAGCAGCTAATGTAACAGATTGTCAAATTGCACTTTTCTATAAAAACTCAACAGGGTTCACAGTGTCTGGAAAATCAGGGAAATAACTATGTTTTACAAGAAGTTTCTGGAAAGTGAGGGTAAGTCAGGGAAAAATTTTTTTTTGCCCTTTAGGTCAGGGAAAGTCAGGGAAAAATCTATTACTGACTTTGTTTCAATGAAATTTGTTTACCCAATCATCTATTAATATTCTTTTTTTTGTTTTAGAACATAGTATGGTAGTATAGCAGTATAATATAGTGGTATGCCTAAAGTCAAGCAAACCTTTTTTTCTGATGCAGGTTAAGTGACTCGCAGTTTTCTCTTTGGCTAACCAAGTCCAGTGATTCCACAAAAGGGTCATGTAAGCTATGCAAAAAGAGTTTCTCTTTATCAAATATGGGGATAAAGGCTTTCAAATCACATGCCCAAAGCGAGAATCATAAGAGAAAGGTCACATTGAAGGAAGAAATCAGGAATTTCTTTGGCAAATCAATTCTTGTTCTTGTTATATTTTACTGTTTGAAAGTTGTTCTTATGATCATTTTACAATTAGCTTTATTTAGCTCTGTTCAATGTTTGTTTGATATAGTTGTTTCACTGACATTTGACAATATCTTCAATGGTAATTTAAAATGTTTTATCACTTCTCTAGCCTGTAAATTGATACTTCTGAATGTGTAATCTTGACTCTGTGGCAGTTAAAGTAGCCAATAAAGTCAGGGATAATTAGGTGTTTTTAGAGAAAAGTCAGGGAAAATGATACCTTTTTTACTCCTTAAAGTCAGGGAAAGTCAGGGAAAATATTTTAGGAAAAGTGCTATGAACCCTGCTCAAACTTAATCAAATATTGATAATACTTAGATAAAATATATATTTTATTTATTTACAGCTGTTATTTCCACACCTTTGATGAAAATGGAAAATTTTCTTTTCTTTCATATTAAATTTTAAAAATTAAGTACAACAACAACAAAAATTTTGTTACTGAGTTTTGCAGTGCACTAAATTCACTAGATAAGTTCTGGAAATCACTGGAAATTCAAGGAATATTTGCTGTTGTTGCTGCAGCACCAGCCTTAATCTTAAATCAGTGATAATCTTAAATCAGCCAAAAGTTGTTTATTGGCTGGTATTTCCATATCTTCCCTTTCTGCCCAGCCATATAAATCTATATCTATAGCTATATAAATTTGTCATTAAATTTCTACTTATAATTATTACTTTCAGGATATTGCATACTAGGATTTTCTTTTTTGTTTGATTTATTTAAGTTTGTTTCAATATTGTCATGGTATGATTAGGATTTCTGTATCATTATTATTTGAAACCTTTTTCTTTTAGGTAATTATTAAAAAGTATACAAACCATTGAAGAAATAAAACTCATGGTTTTAAATCATGAAGTTGGTGGTTTGGGGAGGAACAGATTACATTCATTTCATCGATTCATTAATTATTGCTGTTTAATGTAACTTTGGATTAAAAGAGATAGAGTTGGAGGTATGGATTTGATTTTAAATCATATTTTGTAATCTTGTAAACCCAATATATAGTTGGATGTTGTATTCTTGGGTGTATAATTTTGCATTTATTTAGTTAAGATGTGTTTTACGTAAGATATTCATTTTGTGTTTCATGCCTCCGAGGTAGAAAGTTATTTTTAAAAAACTTCGATGTTGCTGTAGCTGAAACAAGTGTATTCAAGCAAGCAGAGAGGTGAGAGCGACATTCAGTTTATATGTAATTGTGTCCAAAACAGAGAAGCTTATGTCGTTATTTGACACCATAGCTAACTGCTCTAGGTATTATGTGCCGTAGTTATAATAGTAAATCGCGCTTTTGGTGTTTGGATGATTGAAGCAGTATTTCAAATTTAAGTTCTAACTCGGTCTACTATTGCAAGCTTCCTATTTTAATGTGGTGAGAATAGAAGCCTGACGATTATGCATCTTCTTACCATTATAGCTAAATTATATTTATTTCAAATAGTTATAAATTTCCTTTCTAATCCTCAGCTGTTCTCTTCATCTTTATTATTCAGAAAATGCTTTTAGACAGTCAATTTATCATAAATAAATCAAATATCTCAATTACAGTTGTCAAAATGTCAAAAACCATTACCACAACATTAATTTGCTGCTGAGGTGAGAGCCCACCTTTTACGAATCAAGATCTTTCCTTTTTATACATATTTGAAGAAAAATGTCATATAGTTTATTTGAAAAATACGGGTATTTTTCAAGAAGAAACGCATAATTTCTCAAAATACACTGACACTATTTAATTGATTTTTTGAAGGGCTTTTGAGTAATATCAGAAGTGGGGGCATTTCTTATCTTTTATATGTATAACAGCTAGAATTCATGTGACAGAAAAGAATCTGTTTATTCCTGACGAGAACGACTTAACGCAAGCGGCTACGGAGGAGTTAGTATTGATATTTTGTAATTCTTTATTATTGCTTAAAGACCAGTTCTAGTTCTATTTGTATACTTTGCATATTTGCCGCTGACTTGCGGCCTTTTAAGGCTGCTTTATTTATGAAAAATCTTCAAGGTGTAATGAAGATCCGCAATCAGAAGGAAACAAAAACCTCTTGGAGAAGCCTGTAAGAACTTTCATTCTCTTTTAACAGTGAACAATCTTATATTGTCAATCATGCTATGGACTTGGTGATTTATGTAGGGTACATTCCGATAAGTTTTTAAAAACTTTTATACTTTACATTTGTAATGTATTTAGATGATCCTGGGATAGGAGATCATGCTTTCCTGCACTACTACTCTTTTTAGTTGTTGCAGAAGATTGTATCACGTCAGACGATGTTTAACCCGTTCATGCCCAAACAGACGATCCAGAGCGTTTTGGTTATTTTTCTTTATAGTTATAGTTACTTTTATGCTATTCTGTTTTGTCTTAATCAGAACTCAAGCAAAAAATTATAAATTTGATAGTAAATACGAAAGCAGTTGTAGCATTATATGTTTTTTTCTTGTTCCGTTAATGTTTCTGTCCGTAAGTTTGAGCAGCTATCAATTCGTCTATCTTTTTGCATAATCCACATCGCTGCATCAGACGTGATTCGCAGTCCATTTATATGGTTGCGAATGATGAATTTAATGCTCATTATTTACAAACATTAACTGTATTATTTTGTGCAGCAATACTTGTGAGAACAGCAGTAACATTCAACTATTGAAAATGGCTCTCATATCTCCAGGTAAACCTTTCCAACACAATATATGCAAGGGAATAAAAGATGATAATGAAAGGTATAAACTACTTAGATCGTTTTTAGAGTTTTGTTAGTTACTTTTATCAATGTTTTTGTTTGAAGATCCAAGAAAAAGATGAGGTTGTTGAAATTTGTAAAGAAACGGAAGTGGGAAATAAAATTTAGGTTCTATTGATGCCGTTCGAATGGAGTTCCAAAATCAGAAGAAAAGGTATTTAATATCATGACCATTTAAGGGCTGCACATACATCGGAGACAAAGTGGATCGCCATTTTGCCTTATGTTCCTGAAAATGTCGTGAAATATTTCGAGTCACATCAAGTACGGTATTATAATCGTCTCACCAAAATATTTCAATCCGGTCCAACAATACCATTGCCCTGCAAGATTTGTCGCAAGTAAGTTGATTGAATGCAAAAGTTTTAATAAAAGTCTGTAATAGAAAGTGAATCATTTTGTCATATTATCATCCAAATTATATCTTTTTGAACAACCATAGATACTATGATCGTCCATCTACACATTTTCAGAAAGTGGATGGAATTGAGGCTAATCAGCTGAATAACGTAATCTCCCCAGCACGAGCGATAAACGGAAATTTCCATCGATACCTGAAGACAAAGTTATTTAATAGAGAAATTCCATAGATGTTTTATACGTAGCTGAACCTTCGCTTGGCGGAAAAAGTCGTGGTTTGAGAAAAGTTACAAAATGTTGGATTTACACGGCCGATAGAGTTTTAATGAGATTCCAAAAACGTTTCTCCTGCGACTTCTTCTGCCCAGCTGAGATTAAACTTGAAAGGCTTTCTTTATCCTCTTCACGTGATTTCAGAGAAACAACAACACTGGAGTTGTTTTTTAACTACCTTATCGGCCAAAACTTAGTCGGCCTTAATTTTAGTCGGCCTTAGTTATTAGTCGGCCCTAATTTTAGTCACCTCGTCAAAATTTAGTCACTAAGGGCCGACTAATAATTAAGACCGACTAAAAATTTGGGCCATTTCTAAATTTACAATAATGCTTCATGACCCAAGTTGCACATCAATTGAAAGAGGGTAAAAATCCTGCCGACATAAAAGTTTCTTCCAAGCTATCAGATTTAAGCCACTACACGCTGGTTGGATTAAGAGTTTGTATGGTCACATGCAAGAAGAGAGTGAGTCCATCTGCAATGGATTTAAAGATGCTGGTGTTTTGGAGGCCATAAGTGACGCTCAGAAAATTTACGAGACTATTGAAAATCCGTTTCGATGAGATTGAACTTTTGGTTTAAAATTATATGCTTACACATATTGTTGATATTTCTATTTAAACTTTGATGTTTAGATTTTGCATTATTGTAAGTGGTTTTATGAATGTTGCAAAAAACTATCAAACTTTTGAAACAAGTACCTTTTTGCCGTTGATTTTAGCTTTTAAGAATGTAATCTTTATGATTTTTCTAGTTTTGAAAATTGAAAGAAAAAGAAATGAATCTTTTTAAAGTTATTTTACTCTGTACCACTGTACCAAGCCCCGAAATATCTTTTTTAGTTTCTTATTTTCAAGATATTACGAACAGGTCATTTTTTGGCGGAAATATAAACCATGAAATTATAAAAACCTTTATAAACTTAATTAGGCTCTATTCAATGATTATATATTCGTAAATTCTTTGTTAAAGTAATACAGATATGAAAAGTGGATTAAGGAAAGCTTAATTATAAACTTTTAATTTGGCCCAAATTTTTAGTCGGCCCAAATTTTAGTCGGCCTTAATTATTAGTCGGCCCTAATTTTAGTCACCTCGTCAAAATTTAGTCACTTAGGGCCGACCAAGTTTTGGCCGATAAGGTATGTTTTTTGCATGTGTCAAATTTCTTACAACTTCTTCAACAATTCGCTTTTTGTGCGTACTAAAATTCCTTCTTAAGCTTTCTTTTATTTTTAATTTGGGTATTTCTTGAGAAAACTGATTCGGCTTCGAACTTGTAAGGCAAAAAGACATATCAAAATATTTTCAAAGTATATTCAAAACCCACGTAATAGATCAAAACTGACTACTGATTTAGCCAAGCCGCAAAAAGTTGGATAGGTGTATTGATAGAGTTGAAACTAGTTGCCCTGAATGTCGTCTCACTCATAGGCAATTCATCCTGCTACGGTCAACCACAAAGCGCCTTTTCGTTTCATGCGTCCAACTAAGGATTAAGAAGACATTGATTTGGTGACATCCTTTGACATGTTGATCATACTCTTCCACAAAATAAAGGTCTTTTGGAAGTGCTATCTTTAAGACGGCATAATACTACTTAAAAATACGTTTGCTCAAAATATGAGGTTCTTTGTGTGAAATGTCAGTTCGTTTTGGATGCAATATCCCAATCATGACATGCACCGATCGTTTTCCAGATTGACTCTTATTAAGCAGACATTGATTTGGTGACATCTTTTGACATGTTTGATCATACGCTTCCACAAAATAAAGGTCTTTTGGAAGTGCTATCTTTAAGACGGCATAATACTACTTAAAAATACGTTTGCTCAAAATATGAGGTTCTTTGTGTGAAATGTCAGTTCGTTTTGGATGCAATATCCCAATCATGACATGTACTGATTTAGCCAAGCCGCAAAAACTTGGATAGGTGTATTGATAGAGTTGAAACTAGTTGCCCTGAATGTCGTCTCACTCATAGGCAATTCATCCTGCTACGGTCAACCACAAAGCGCCTTTTCGTTTCATGCGTCCAACTAAGGATTAAGAAGACATTGATTTGGTGACATCCTTTGACATGCTTGATCATACTCTTCCACAAAATAAAGGTCTTTTGGAAGTGCTATCTTTAAGACGGCATAATACTACTTAAAAATACGTTTGCTCAAAATATGAGGTTCTTTGTGTGAAATGTCAGTTCGTTTTGGATGCAATATCCCAATCATGACATGCACCGATCGTTTTCCAGATTGACTCTTATTAAGCAGACATTGATTTGGTGACATCTTTGACATT
>BQMF02000799.1:0-101138 GCA_027922465.2 Turritopsis dohrnii | reverse complement strand
AAAAATGGCAGCTTCGCTTTTTTGCCAGAGCTGAATCAAGCAATCACCAAATTTGAAAGCTTTAAGGAAACTGACGATGAGCAATTAATGGAAAACTTAGCAGAAAGCAAAGTTTCGAGCTTTCATTGTGAGCTGTAGGGGATTCATTTTGATGATGGGTTGTTACTTCACTAGATGATTTTAGAGAAATTAGACGAAATTTTATACTGACCCTACATAATTTCAATGTTATGTTTATTTTAATGGACTTCAAGCCTTAGTTTACAGTACTCCTCCTGCTTATTCGCCATATTTAAAAAAAATATCAACACGCACGTGCGTAGACTCGGCTATCTGGATAAACGAGGTAGGTAGGTCCATTACGTCATCTAGCAGCCCATTGAAAGTCTTATGAAAGTGTTGAAAGTCTTACGGAAATGTTGAAAGTTTTATCAGAGTCATAGAATATGATTATCAGAAAGAAAGTGCTATTTATCTGTGTTTTAATTAAATTTTTATTGAAATAGGTGAAATTTGAAAAAATTGAAAGAAAGTATTAAATTTCTATGAAAGTATTATTTTCTTGACAAAGTATTAAAAACATTGTATCCAACCACAATTAGAAATTATAAATTTAAAAATCACCAGTCGTTCATCCATCAATATCTTCGCAATCAGCACTTGTTAGGGAGTAAATCCTATTTCTGAAGCTTCTGAATCTTAGATAACATATCAACCCCAGAAAGTAAATAAAGTTCTGGTGATCATGGGTTTTGAGAATAGTAATCGAGTTAATAATCGAGTTAAGAATTGAAAAGAAATGTGGCTGTCAGATCTACTTTAGGGACAGAAAGCTTTTAGAGTAGAAAACGATGTGTGCTTAAATCTTAAATTATTTTGATGTAATTTACTAAGCGTTTCTGTGTACAACTAGAACTCTGCCATTATATCCTGCTCAAAGTGAGGAATTAATGCAATACTTATGTATCTAAGTTTGAGCACCAAAAGCATTCATACCAATATGTGTGCTGATTTTCCTTTCTTCAATAATCTGAGTAGTTCGTATCATGGATAACCAATGAACCAAATACAGGTTATTTCACTCATAGCTAACCAGGCAAAAATTATGTGGGTGAAATCAAAAGTTACCTATGGTTCTGGTCAGGGTTCACTAGTTAGTTTTATATTTCTTCAAGCATATCAACTTATTCTTTTTCAACTTCCGCGTTAGTTCAAAATAAAAGGGCGCTCTTCGATTTATGAAAGTTTGAATTGAAATTTTTTTTCTTCAAAGGAAGAGCTGCAGGATTTGAATTTGATCAATTAAAGAACATTGTGAGATTAGGTATGACTAAATGGTTTTTTAGTCTTTTATGGTGATTCGGTTGTCCAATACATGTATAAAGTATCACTATACTTCTTTGAATTCATACGAATCAAGAATTGCCCATAGTAAAGCATGGCTGTTGAAAACATAATAGGATTGATTGACAGATAAGTTGCAGATTTGCGGCGAACTATCAAATCACCATGACATACTTGTGAATTTGTTTGCAATGCTTTTTAAGCATAGTTAGAGAATTTTGTTCTTTGAACCTTCTGCAAAAGCCAAACATTCGTTCTTTGATCTTTCCATATTTTGCGGTGAATATCATCTTTTATAGCAAAAATCATGAAGATTTATCTATTTGGATTTCTGTTGTTCGTCGGCCTCAACATGATGAAAATGGAAGAAACAGAAGATGAAGAACCTTCCCAGCGAAGTGACCAAGGTTAACTGAACTCTATTTCCCACTCGTTATTGTTATTTCAATCTTCTTTTCGACCATGCGTCAAACAAAAAGCGTGATTTGAAAATGATTTTACTTTCTTTTTAAATCTGAGTAATTTTGTTTATTAATGTGACCGCCAGGTTTTTCTCAAGAGTGTAGTTGTGTAATATACCAAAGTAATGCAGCAATGAAGAAATTTGTAGTAACGATGGTTGCTTTTTTTAACAATTTTACAGACAACTGCGTTGTAAAGAGTGTAGAAATATGGAAGGATCCCGCAAGCATTGATCAACAGGTTGTTGTTCTCAAAAAGGCGAAGGGCTCATGTGCGAAAAAACGCAAAGATAGGGTATTAAGAACAAAGCAGACTGAAGATCTGAAAGATAACTATGAAGTGAAATTTAAAGACGACTTTAATTATCAGGTATAAACCTTCCTTCCTTGTAAAAGTCCACCGTTCGCTTTTCTATCATCAATTTCATTTACAGTAAAATTCAAGACAGTGATTGCTAAGAAACTAACACTTGGTGTCATTGCTGTGTTCGTGAACTTCAGAAGGTTTTAATTTTCCAGTGGGAAAATTTTTGAAAATCACTGTGGAATAGTGCATTTCTATAGAAATACACTAAAAATAAAATTTATTTCAATGTATTTCAATAAAGATGTTCCTTGTTGCAGTAATGTTTTGACTCTTTTGCTCACTGGGACTCTTAGCTAACATCGTTATACGGTGTATTCCAGAAAGTTGAAAACGGAAATCAAAGTTGTTATGTTCAATGAGTATAACAAAATTCAAAATAATCTTTACATCAACAGAAAGACCTTTTCAACATCTTTCAACGTGTATATTTTTGAGAGAAAAAAAACATAAAGGAAATTTCTTTGAAAGTTGTAATGAAGTTTTTTCCAACATTTTGAAACACAGTGAAGATAGAAATATTCAGTAGTTTTAAGTATTTATCAGCACATCTATTTAACCCTCAAAACAGTGTAAAATAGCTTTTATTAAATTTAGTTCGGAAACCAATTAAGTTTGAAGATTGCCAGAAAAGTATTTGGATTGGATGGAAACCCAATAACTTTGATCAAAAAGTCTGACGAAACAAATACATGGACTGCTGAAGTGACCAAACCCAAGCAGGGCATGACACAGATCGCTTACAAAGCTCCCGGGGGAGTGCTGTTTTACATAAGGTATTACAAGTATAATGAGAATGGGGATTTACCTGCTAAAGTGACACTGGAGTGCGGCGATGATAAAAAAGCTGTGGAAACAACTGTATCGGTTAAGGCATCTGTCCATGGACACAAAAAATATCAAATACATAAGGGAGAGTACTATTTAGACGCCTGCAACCAGCAGCTCGTGCAATGCATTAGGAGAGTTGATGACGGTCCACTGGATTCAAAATCGCCATATGCTTTGGACGTAGCTTTTAAATCTTGCTTCAAAGAGGACGATACAAGGGAATATTATTAGTCTCCATTGACGTCATTTGACATATATTTTTCATCGGAGTGAGGGCGAGTAACCAAAAGGAAATATAAACACAAAACTCTGAATGTTAATATGGGTTGTTATCTCTTTCATTACGACTCATAGATTTTTCTTTGTGATGTATTATGTTGATGAAAGGATACTTATCATAAAAACAATTTTCTGTTGACATTATCTGGTCGCTTTTTTCAGAAGAACAAACACATACCAACAATGTTATTTATTTTCATCGGGCAAAAATTTTTTTCAATCTTTTTATGAATCCATTTTTGAAGAATGGAATTTTAAGGAGAATGGAACTAGAACAATTGCAATTTATTGTTGCTACCCTGGCATTAGCTTAGCTACAGCGCATTTTTTTTAAAATGGTTACGCTAGGTTTTTTACACTAGGTTGCAGTACTAGGTTCTCTACGCAGTGTTATAATGATTTGAATGTTCTAGACTTTATACTTGATACTTCAATTAACAATTAAACAACTAAAACGTACAAAAAGGTTTTTAAGACGGGACGTATATGAATTATCTATTAATGCTTAGCAATAAATTAAGCAACACAACTACAAAAAAAATTGTCATTTTTTAAGCAACATTACTGCTAATGCCTGACCTTGGCTGCTTGTTAAAAAAACGTGTAAGATGACGTTTTCGTGAAGAAGAAAGAAATTTAATTGGTCAAAAAATTAATGTTTGGCAGACAACATTAACGAAGTTTAAACTATTTTCCTTAATTGCTAATGGAAGTAAGCATTAAAAGTGAATTTTGCGTCAAATAGGTGGCATTTATCAGGGTTTGCTTTCATTTCGTTCTCATAAAACTACAGGAATACCCTTCGCTGTTTTATCGAGTAACGTTATAACTAGATCAATGTTCTCATCCGTGACATAGGGCGTGTTGTCATCTGCGTAACTGACAATATTAGCACCATTAATTTAGGAAAGTAAGTCACAGAGAAAACTATTGAGTAGTAGAGAGCCTAGTTTTGATTTTTGCGGGAGCCCCAAAAGAACATGAAGCCAGGAGGTGATAATGGAGTTTCCTCGTGTACCCTTTTTTCTAAAACCAAGGTAATCATGAATAAGTGGTAATGTTAGTAAGTAAGTTACCCCGGCAAAAGCAATCAAGCGCCTTTGACAGGTCTGTTAGTAGTGGACCAAAGGACCTTCTTATCAGCAAGTCATTCTTTTCTATGCAGGCTTGCGTAATAGTTTACTTGCCACTTATTACTCCATCATTGATCATAATCGGAAATACGTGAAACAAAGCGAAAGAATTTGCTTATCACTTAAAATCAAATCTATTACAGTCTATTGTTAGTTCCAAACGCGTGTAAATGCTCGAATGAATGTCCTTCTAACATTAACGCCACTCGAATAAGTGCCTCGGCAAAAGACCAGATTATAAATGGGAATTCCAAGCTATTATTAGAGCATTTTCAATGTTATCATATATTTTGCTTCAATTCATGCACACCCAAGATTCTGAAGTGAGCAAGAGATCAGCGTGAAAACTTTTGATGGAGTGAAGGTGGTGTTTTCAATTCGGTAATTGTTTATTCGAGGTCTTTTCATTAAAAACAACAAGAGGCCATGAGGCCTGAAGGTCAGCGCTTTCAGCAAAGTTGAAAAATGTTGGGGTGCAAAACAAAATCAAAAACATTTTTGCTCTAGGAAGGTCAAAATAGCAATTTCTGAGTGATAACTAGTGACAGCAATTAATGGACAGTATACTTCACAAAATTTCATGCAAACTTTGATTCTCTTAATCATAAAGAGTTCAAAAACAAACTTTTCTCTGCACAGATGAATTCCAAACAGGAATGACTGACATTAAAAATAAGTGACAATATTAAAAAATACTGACAAAACATATAAAAAAAATATATAAAAAAGCGTTCATAAAGACGAAGCACTTTTCATGTATCCTAGGTAAAGATAGCGATTTCTTATCGTAAACCCAAGCAATGCCTCTAATAAAGAAATCTGTTATACAGTTTTATCTTACTTTATATTATTTAGGAGCGGTTGTCGATCCATCCAAAGACGGTTTCTCAAAAAGTGCAATCGATTTTTTAATTAGCGAATTGTTGAAGCGTGCCGTACGAAACAACAGGGACCTTACGAAACTATGACGGCAACGTGGACGACGACGTGAGACAAACAAAAGATTCACTTTACTCCATAGATTTGCTTTAAAATGGAAGTCTATTTCACACTATACTATTGGGAAATGTTTTTAATTTTACTAATATCATTATCAGATTTGCACGTTCTACACACAAAGTGAAAAGTAATATTTTGAAGTCGTACTGAAAACGAAGACGTGAGAATAGCAGTACTTCCGATAAATTTTCCTTGGTTCCTTCATGATTCTGTCTCTCAAAGTTCAAAAAATAAACTTCAATGGCATTATAAATAAACTTCTTATATAGTTTATATATAGTGTATAGTTTCTGCTCTTTTGAGATTCACTGAAGATGAATGTCTTGTATGTCGTCGTCCACGTTGCCGTCGTACTTTCGTAAGTTCCCTAACACAAGAAACGTTAACACCGACGTGGACGATAATATTTTTACAGCAATTCAAGAATGAATTTTTCATGTGGTCGTTGAAGATAAACAAGAAGCCCATAGGCCTTAAGGTCAGCGCGAACTGTATGCGAAGTCTAAAGATTGTAACCAATTTACAAAAGAAATGGCTAGCTTTCCGAAATACAGTTTGATTAGTACCGTATTCGGTTGATGAACATGCTAATCGAAAATGTAAATCCATTCGCCCAAATCAAAAACATATTAAAAACGTTTCGTGATAAAAAGGACCCCTGTAATGTTTTCACAAAGGAGTAAATGGTCGAATGAATAATAACACAAGAAGCCTGGCATTGCATACAGATTATTACCTCTAATATAAGAACCGATCTAAACATATCTCATCGAGACCAAAACACAAATTTCTATGAACCGAATAGCGTATTACATGTGCATTTTTTACTAAAGGATTCATCGAACAGAAGTCGGCTTAAAAAAGGTAAACGTTATGAAAGGAAACCTTGCGTTTCCACAACAATCAATTAAATCCTTTTCCTAATTAGGGAGATTTTTGTGGCAGCATGTAAACTACATACGGTACTACAATACGCAACAACAGAAATCATATGGGCAAGAACAACTACTTTTTAAGCACATCAAAATCATATCTTGCAAGTAAATGCAATGTTCTGGAAAGATGTTTTGTTACATTAAATCTGTTTTTGTCCAGATTTTACCGTGGATCAAAAGTGACATTTGTTCGTCATCTTTTTTTTTTTTTTTTAAAAAAAAGTCTTCTTGTAAAAGTAGTCGTGTTTAGTATTACTTTTTTTTTAAAAAAAAAAGTCTTCTTGTAAAAGTAGTCGTGTTTAGTATTACTTTTTTTTTAAAAAAAAAAGTCTTCTTGTGAAAGTAGTCGTGTTTAGTATTACTTTTTTTTTATCAAAAAGAAGTATCCATGTAACATGGAGATGTAGCAGTTTAATTCTTTTTTAACAAGAAAAACAAAACAACAAGAAAAAAAAAACAACCGCTGATATTTTTGTTACACTTTTTTAATTTGTTCAAAAAGTGCATGATTCAATAAGTTGTTGTGCTTTTGTGTTTTTACTTTTCTATAGTTACTCGGTTGTCGTACATTTCGGTTTTCATATATAAGACACGTGTAACTCCTGCCAGTTGTCTTTTCAGGTACACGTTATCATAGCACAAACAGGTAAAGTTCAATTTCTCTTTGTTAAAGTTTTCTTCCACACGCTGCGACTTTTCATGGCATTCAGTCCTCGTTTTGTTATAGACGACATGCAAAGACAGTCGAGGGACAGAAATGATGTCATTAAGCAATACTTTCATTATGGTTATTCGTACAAGGAAATAATCAGTTTGTTAGAAGTACAGCATGGTTGCAAAGTTAGTGTGCGACAACTCAATCGTATACTGAGGTCTCTGTCACTTTATAGAAGGTATGATAAAACGTCGTTGAACCGTGTAATTGACGAAGTTGGTGAAGAATTGCAAGGGTCCGGATCTTCGTTTGGTTATAGACTAATGCATCAAAAATTACGGTCGAAAGGACTTGTTGTTGACCACCACACAGTTAGATTGGTTATAAAAAGTCTTGATCCGGATGGCGTGAAAGCCAGGGCAGCTAAAAGGCTGACGCGCCGTATATATTTATCACAAGGTCCGAATTTTACCTGGCATGTTGACGGATACGATAAACTCAAACCGTTCGGATTTGCAATCCACGGTGCTATCGACGGTTATAGCAGGAGAATTCTGTGGCTAAATGTAGCGGCTAGTAACAACAACCCGAAAGTTATAGCAGATTATTTTGTCAATTGTGTAAAATCATTGCAATTTGTACCTCGCTTAATTCGAGCTGACAGAGGTTCAGAAAATGTCGTGTTGGGCGGAATACAGCGCTTTCTCCGCAGACAGTTCACAGATTCATTTGCTGGTGATGCAAGTTTTATGTATGGACCATCTACACGCAACGAACGAATAGAATCTTGGTGGTCACTTTTCCGACGCAATCGGTGTAACTGGTGGATCAACTTTTTCAAAGATCTCTGCGAAACTGTTACATTAGATTTGAGTCTGAACTACCACGTAGAATGTATTCGTTTTTGCTACATGGGAATTCTTCGCCAGGAGCTGAATGAAACGCAGAATTTATGGAATAATCATCGCATTCGATATATTCGAAATTCAGAGTGTCCAGCAGGCCGACCTGAAATTTTATTTTTTGCTCCCCATTTGTCAGGTGGAACAGATAGAAGTTATAGTATAACCGCCTCTGATATAGCGCTAGCAAAGCAATTTTGTGAGGAGCCGTCAGAATTAGGCTGTTCAGACGAATTCGTGGAACTAGCACAGATTATAATGCATGAAAACAACTTCAACATGCCTACGACTATAGCAGAGGCAACGAGTCTTTTGGAAACACTTTTGACAGAAATCGACAGTCTTTGAAATTAAGATAAAACAGTTCATGGTTTTGTATCTCACTAATAATTTTGCAATAACAAGTGAATATATACATCATGAAAACACAACATTTCTACTAAAATTGCTTCACATACCCATTAAACAATTCCCAGGCGGAACAAAGCCGAAGGATAAAGTTTGATGGATTAGTTTTTGAGAATATTCTTTAAGCCAACGTTAACCAAAATGAGAAAAATATAATTAAACCATAAAATCAACTCACGCGAACCCACCTCAAGCCATAGGTTAACGTAGGGAAAAACTTCAAAAAATTCGATAGTGAGAACCAAGCTTAAAAACCAAAGTAAAGGTCTAGAATAATTTATCACTAATTTCACAACGCCGTAAAAATTAGTTGTTTTTTTTTCTAAACATACACATAGAACCAACTGATATTGCTCAACAAAATATTTTATCTAAGATATGTGGCACTTTGCTTTAAAAACAGTAGACAAACACTTTTTTCTGAAAG
This sequence comes from Turritopsis dohrnii, assembly GCA_027922465.2. Taxonomy (NCBI): domain Eukaryota; kingdom Metazoa; phylum Cnidaria; class Hydrozoa; order Anthoathecata; family Oceaniidae; genus Turritopsis; species Turritopsis dohrnii. The sequence goes on along the minus strand of BQMF02000799.1, from coordinate 92,400 downwards.
TCAGGAATGAAATGTGTCAAAACAGAAATATCTCTTACATTAATCTAAAACTTATATAATCTGTTAAAAATGCCACAAAACAACTTTCTCATTAAGAAAATTAAGAATAGAATATAAAACACAGCAAAATCAAACTGTCTGCACTAGTAAGTATAAAGTAAATTTATGAGTTCACTTTCTTTGGGAAAAAATAACTTTTACGGAATAAAAACAATAAAACTATTGACATTTGTGTTGGCAATAACATAATATCCAATCAATGCAACAAGCTTTCAAAACCAGTTTGAAATGTTACAATATTTTTAAACAAAAACAGCAAATTGCTATCACAAACTTAACATAACATATATGTAGAAACAAACTTCCAAAGTACAACACATTAGTATGCAATAGCATCAATTACAAAGCATCATGTACTGCCCATGTGCCCTCACTACCAATGTACGTAGACAAATTCTGTCTCAAAGCTGTAAATGAATTATACTGTCTCGGCAATATCAATATCTTAAAGCAAGTTTTCGATATAGGTCTCAAATGATCCAATTTTTGATTTGAAAACTCTACACGTATCACAGAACTTGGATTGAAATTCGTACCTCCAGTGATGAATCTAATGAATTTGGATAACTCGGTTTTACTTGTGCTTCTTATATAACGGTGTAGCCAAGTGGTAATTCGATCATCATTTTTACATACAGGAAAAGTTTCTAGACTTTTAATAACAATGTCAGGAGTTGGTATAGTTACATGATACAAGGCATCCACTGTTTCTGGTGATATTTTGTTGAAAAGAGGCCCAAAACCCTTTCCCATTGATTGCATAGCAAAGCAAGGCATTTCAATCAGAGCAATTCTCTCTGCCTTGGTAATCAAATCCATTACATTACTTGAAGTTGGAAGAGTGAAGATAGAATACTCAGTCATATATCCATGATTGGCTGTGTTTCTTTTGATTCACCACGAGAAAATGAGTTGAGTAGTTCAAATTCTTGAGGAGTCACAAAATGCATGAATGAATTTTGAAGATCAGTATCAGTTACATCTTTACACAATAGTTGTTTAAACGACGATTTACATAACTGTATTGGGAAAATATCATACCACTACATCTGATACACCCCTTTCGAGCAAGAATTCACATATCTATAGATACAATCAGAAAAAAGGGACATAACATTCAAAGTTTGAAAATATAAGTGGTGCTTGGTTTATTTATACTGGCATATTTATTTCTCGAAGAATAGTAAATCAAAACAGTCGAAACATTCTTCAATTCAAAACATTATAGGTGATTATGTTTCAAACCTTCCTGAAAAGTAGTTTTACACTCACTTGTTCAACAGAAAAAGTTCCAGTTTCAGACATGTTCTCCGCACCACTAGCATCTTTATAATTTTGTTTTGTTGATGTTGCTAACTTTTACGACAACCGATAATTTCACCATGTGGTTGTTCAAAAAAAAAAGAGCGACGAATTTTTAGCGTGTGAAACGAGTCGTGTTTTTTTTAAGCATTTTTTAAGCTAAAAAAGATCGACAAATAAACATAAAATGAGTTGTGTTTTTTTTCACAGAAAAAAGCGAGAAAATGCACATAATGTGAGTCACGTTTTTTTTAAAAAAAGAGTGACAAAAAACAAAATACATAAGTCGCGTTTTGTTTTTTTTTTTAAAAAAAGAGCGACAAAAAAAACAAAATACATAAGTCGCGTTTTTTTTTTAAAAAAAGAGTGACAAAAAACAAAATACATAAGTCGCGTTTTTTTTTTTAAAAAAAAAGAGTGACAAAAAAAACAAAATACATAAGTCGCGTTTTTTTTTTAAAAAAAGAGTGACAAAAAACAAAATACATAAGTCGCGTTTTTTTTTTAAAAAAAAAGTGACAAAAAACAAAATACATAAGTCGCGTTTTTTTTTTTAAAAAAAAAGAGCGACAAAAAAAACAAAATACATAAGTCGCGTTTTTTTTTTAAAAAAAGAGTGACAAAAAACAAAATACATAAGTCGCGTTTTTTTTTTTTAAAAAAAACAGAGCGACAAAAAAAACAAAATACATAAGTCGCGTTTTTTTAAACAAAAAACAACAGAAGAAAAAAAAGAAAAACGACCGAACGACAACATTGGCGTGATTTTTTTTCAATTTTCAAGAAGATCACCTTAAAAAAAAAGATGACCAAAAAATGTCACCTCTGATCCACCGTATGAATGACACTCTCACAAGCTGTTTCAGGACTATTCAAATCAGGAGAAAGAAAAGAGATGTTCTATGTTCAATATGGAGGTAAACTTGTGGAATGATTCTATAAGTCTCTCCTCAATTTAAATGCACTATGTCGTATTGTATTTACAATGAAAAAACTGAAAGGAGTACTACCATCTTTGAAGCCAGTCATGCAATAGCTTTATAAAAATTACGTAATTTACGTATAATTCATGGTATGCAGATCAGACGGGCTGGCGTTTAATCATCTGGATTAAAGACTACGGCAGGCCAAAAGCACCGTTCATGATTCACATGATAGCTTATCAACGTACTATAACAATGATTGAAGTAACTACATTGTGTTTTAAAAAAGTGTCAAAACTTTGCCGCAATTTTTAAAGTAAATATCCTATCTATTCTTAAAACTTTTACATAAAGGAATCTTTGTCTTTTTATTTTTCTCATGATGTACTTTTTGAAGGAAATGGAAAGAAAGAAGAAGAGAAAATCGAAAAAACAAGTTTGGAAAAACTCATTAAGTTCGATCGATTGGCTTTACAGACTATTTTCCTTTATTGTAAAACAGTTTCACTATGAAAGCTCCTAACTCAAATTGAAGGAATGCAACGCTGTTTCTGTTTTCACAGCGGTTCTTTAGACATGGTCTTGTGATCATAACAGCAGAATTAAGAACGGTATAAGCTTCATAGCAATCCTGCAGCTATGTTTATACCGTAAATCTCTTATTGCTCGTTGTCATACTAATAATCCGTTAGTCTACACATTATAGTCTGCAAAGGTTCCATTTGAAATTGCTTAAACAATGAACAATGAATAAAATGCAGGCTCGGAATTTTCAAAATCCTATCAAAGGTTTAATTATGTATGTATTTTGAGACTTTATGCGACACAAATAGATACAACTGCTATGATTACAAGAAAGGAAGATTAAAATCATTTCCACTTTGAAATACTGATGAAAATTAAGTGGTAAACAAGAAGCTTCATCAGAAGTGATTGTTTCTTGTTTGTTATTTGTTGTGTGAAAATTGCATCTACTTAGTAGATATATAGCAAACCATATCCTTTTAAAGTTATGCTGGAGAATCTCTAACTTTTGCGACATGCATAATGGAACTCAATGAGTTCAGCTTGAAAAAACTTCTTCAAAAGATTTCTATATTTTGCAGCAGAAATTGTGAAAATTTGCGAATACATAACAAATTTACATTATTTTGTAGGAACATTGTGTCAAAATTTTAATTTTTGGACAATATATTTCGATCTGATATGATGATCTTCAGGTCTAGAACATAAAATATCACAAGATTAAAATCTAGAATAAAAGTTTATTTATAATTAGATAGACAGACAAGCTCAATAAAATGAAATGGAAGGCAGATAAATATTCAAACATTACCAATTAAAATTTGATCAATAATATTCTACTTTTGCATTCAGTTCAGAGAATAGGCTTCACAACTTACGTTTAAATACCATCGCAGTTTTCTTTTCTAAGAAAGCGTTTTCATAACAATTGATTATTCAAATCTTCAACAGCTTTCGACAAAAACATGGCTAAAGAAACTATGTCAAGTAATTCTTCGGCCTTAGACGTAATCTTTGTGTTTCTTTTCCTGCTTACATTACTATCATTTTGTGTATTCTGTTGTGTGTGGCCCAAAAAAGTCAAAAGATGGGCGATCAATATGTTCAAATACTTTTATCAACACTGTTGTTTTCGTCTTAAATGCAACTACGTTGAATTTCAACCTCACGTTGGTTTTCATGAAAATGAAAATCTGCAAAAATTCGAAAGAATTATTGATAGATTTCAAAAAGACGTACAGTCAAGGCGCGTGTTCATGAAGATGCTTGAAAGTGAAGCTCATTTGGAACGCATTTTACAAGTTTTAAATGCAAATATCAAAGAGTTTCAATTCTCCATAATGCCAACAGGTAGCTTAAGAGAAGGCCTCGGAAAAATGCAACCATCAAAATCTATTCTGGCTTCTGATTATGATATGATGCTGATTCCAGAAGATTGTTTTATCAATCTGTCTGAAAATTTACTTTGCTCTCGTCTACAACAAAGCAATTCTGATTGTTGTATTTTTGAAGCTGTACAACCAAAAGGTACTGGAGAAGCATTTTGTTGGCTGAAGTTGAAAGACAAACTTCCACCACGTCATGAGCACTGGAGCAAATACACAGTCTTCAAAAAGTATGAAGGTACAGATATTCGTGTATTATCGAATGATTTGGTCAAAGAAAAATTACGTCAGTCATTGAACGTAGCAGCAGATGAACTTCAAAATTATGATGCAGATAGAGAAATGGTTCTAAACGGGACAATAGATCATAAATACTCATCAAACATATCGATTAACGGACCAGCAGTTACCGTAAAGATAAAGAAAACTGAAAAAATTTTCATAGATAGATTTTTTCGCTGCTGTTTCTTATATTGCAAGACCGCCAATGATGTTTATTGCTGTGGAAAGTGCTATCCCATACGAAACGCTAATGAAATCAACCGTGAGATGTTTGCTTTTTACAGTGATTTTACCTTAGCAGTATGTTGCAGACAATGGCCAAATGTAGCAGAAGGTAAGCAGTTTGTTTTAAGGAAGATCAAGAATGTAATGTCTTATATTTCTTTAATACTTTTTTTCATGTCAGTATATGAAAGAAAAAATATCACAAACGACAACTTGTGGAATATTTAACATAATGCTGAGTCCGTTGCAAGTATGTTGATAAGACGCCTACATTAAGATCACCCAAAACACTTTGTTATATACATTTTTTTTGTAACCAAGAAACCAAGAAACCAGCTTCTATATCCATATTTTTAGTTGATATTCACTAGCTGTACATTTGCTATAAAACTGTTGTTTTTTTGCGTTCTTATCACTTATAGATTTTTAATTATAGAATGGATTACGAGAACACGAAACTGGCCAGGAAAACAAACTGTTCAAAAGATTGTCAATTCTGTCATCCATGTTGTCCCCAAACCGTCCTCTTTTCAGCCGATATCATTTGTAGAAAGTAAGATATTTTCCGCCATAACATATCGTTAACCATTTACTTTATTCTCTGTCATTGATACCAATGCGTCAACTAATGAGCATGTTGCTACTGATACATGAATGGACACGTTGATGTATGAACTCATTTAATGAGTTTATTTCAAGATTGGGAAAAGATTACAAAATACTTTCAGAAATTGTAAATATTACATTCTAGCCTAACTGATAATTTCTAGCCAAGTCGATGAGTAAGTTACGCAAACACAGTTATTTATTCATTCAATACTTTTAGGTATTTCAACTTCAACACTCATCTTAAATAATTTTGTATCAACAGAAACATCGCTAACCTTTAAATGAAATTTTTAATAGCTTTGAAGGCATTTATTCATGTATAAACCCTAATTACATGCAATGTATAGCAAAAATAGTACTGTTTAAGCAAGCAAACAGAAACAAGACAGTGAAAAACTGTATCATAACAATGTTAAATAATAGCATGCCGTCTTTTAGCCCAACCATTATCGGCGGACGACATTCTGTTACAAGAAGATTTGTTTACATGTTTATCAGAAAACACTGGAGCAGAATTTCGATTTTCTTTTTCTCAAGCAGAAACAATATTGGCTGATGCAGTACCAAAGCATGCAAAGGAGGTTTATATTGTTTTTAAATCTACCATCAAACGATTGCAAGAAAATATAAATTCCTTTCCCAAAATTGAGTCGTTTGTTTTGAAGAGCATTTTCTACCGGACATTGGAGACAGTGGATAACGCATACTTGATGGATACTCAGCCTGGAAATAGAGTAAACCTACTTATGCTTCTGTTTAAGGTAACTTCTCGTTTTTCAAGTCCAATGTGTTGTGGAAACTTTTGCCAACATTATTTTTAAATGCATCACTTGAAATAACTTGCAGTATCATCAAAACAGAATTTCTGGCTTTTGTAAACGCAGATATGTTTAAAACGTTTGCATTTCAAACATCCCAAAACAATCAAACCATACATTTGTTACATAATTTAGGGTAGTATTTTCATACTACATTTGTTAAAGCTGAAAAGAAAGCAAACGAAGTTTAAATTTGCGATGATGATGATAGCATCAAAAAGCACAGAAGGATTTTGGGACAATAATACGGCTTTTAAAACAAACGCATGCGTTTAAATTTTTGTACAGCCATGTTTCTTATTAGTCAGGGCAAGAATTTTTAATAGTAACTATTTAGTGTACCCCTTCTTAAAACTTTAATACACTTTAATATTCTATGCATTTGAATGGAATTTTCGGTAGGATAAATATTCTTATTTCATTATAGAGTCTCAATGAAGCAATGAGAAATCAATATTGTGAGCATTACTGGATAAGCACTCACAATTTGCTGAAGAAATTTACAATCGCAGATGAACAGAATCTAAAGAACGATGAGTTAACACCAGATGAACATCTAATGATTCAATCAAGAAATCAGTTGATTGGAGAACTTCAAGTAAAAATGTCACACATACTTCGTGCCTTAGAATTATAATTCATGTACAGTGTTTGGAATTTCATGACGTTAGCTTTGACGATCTTAAATACAATAAATGAGGGTTTGGAAGCAAGGCTTGCAACAGGGAAAACGAAACGTTGCAGAACTTATCCTTACTCTAATTATAGCTGCTCATTGTTGATGTATGAGGAAATTCTGAATTCTAGCTTCCTTAAGTTTTATTAAAATGATATTCATCTGCGCTTTTCAGGTCAAATAACTGTTTATGAATGTTTATGAATTGAAAACGATCTTTCAGCTTTAAATTCATTTCATTATTTATTCAGAAATGAAAGCGTAAGAAAGGATTTGTTGCAAACTCTAACACTCAATTGCGTGGTAAAACAGTTGTAGGATGAAAGAAGAAAGCTGATCAAAATGGACTGTTTGTTTTGTAACGCCCGGGCTGTACATTATATTGTCTCTTCTTAACTCTGTTTTCATGTAATTTTCAAATAGAAAAGTTCTTCCAGTGGAATTCAAAAGTCAACAGTTTCAATCTTGCAATTATAGCCAATTTGTTCCTTGTTGTTTAGATGCTGATTCAAAATCCAACTTCATATATACTTGATGACTGGGTTGAACATAACAGATTCCTCATTGATTATTGTTGCTTTGGAGAAGAATGTGGCTGTTGTCCTTGTCTTCGTCCTTGTGAAATAAATTACGAATACATTGGTAGGAAAAGTAATTTCTTTGGTAACTATCCAACAGCTGAATGTTGGAATGAAACATTTGCTGTTTATTGAATTACATATATTGACATAATTTGATATTGTAAAGTAACAGTAGCGTATTATGCCCTGATATTTCATTGTTGATTCAACTTTGTAACGTTCTTGGAGTGTTCTGATATTTTGCACATTCACGAAAAAGTGGCTACGGTAGGATTGGCCACATAAATGAAACTGAAACTTGGTGGGGGCTTTTAACCATATATTTCCATTAGTTCCTCATGAATACTTTGTTACCCGTTAAGGCCGGCCTCAACTTTGTCGTAAGCACGAAGCGACAAAGCCATCTATTGTTATGTAAATGAGATACTTCTCGATTTCGTTTTCGTCATCGATTAAAATAACCACCCGCAAGTGTTGACCAGAGTTCAACTCTGGCGCCAAGATATTTTGGTCGCACCAATCAGACTCGTTCTAGACAATAATAAAATCAAAATTCTCAGAACAAAATGCAAAGCAGTAATCAAGATGGCGGAGAAATTCTCACAGACACAGACAGTTGATATGACTGGAGATGCGTTTGCAGCAACAACAACAAACTAAAAAGCAGATGCAATAACTTCAGCAGCAACAAGAACAATTAGAGTTTCAACAAGCACAAGGTTTAAGGGAGAAATAAACTGACATAGCTCTTCAAATTTTGTTGCAGTCATTCGAAACATTTGAAAGACAATCTCTGTGTCAAAATTCTTTGCTTGATTGATCAATAAGTGATATTCTCCTTTCTGTTTTCGATCCAAACATATCTGCCTGACCCAAATAACGATGTTTCCTTGGTGCTCGAAACCAAACTAATTCAACTCCATTTCGTAGGCTGCAAGAAGAAGTAACTTGATCAATTTTTCCTGCTTTTCTTTAGCCCCCATTCGGTTCGTTTACTTTTTTCAATCGTTGACGGCAGCAATATGAGAGGAGGTTGAAAAGCGATCTCACAGCGCCTTTTTATATATATTGTTTTCAAAACAATAGATCGGCTGGTCGTTTTCGCTCGTACGGCCAAGTGGAGGCCGGCCTTTACAGCGTTATGTCGTACTTTGCTGGATCGGAAGCTATCTTTAAACTGAGTCATAAATCAAAGTCGGCTGATCATTGTTGTTCATCAAAAACCAACAAAGACATTTAAATTCTGACGTTTCTCAAGTTCTCGCCACCATTTTGAACCGATCACCCGAAATCATTTTTTCTTTTATTTTATTTCGATTTGTAGTTTTATGTTTTTATCACTTTTGAAAAGCAAAGGAATTAAAAACTGGACGATTTCCTTTTTATTGTTTAAACTTGGTCTCCGTAACAGTATTGTAATTTTGTAATTGTTTCATTAATTTGTAATGTTAATAATGTAACTACAGGGTGTAGCAAAAAATTAGAAATAAAAAATATTACCGCAGTTTTTAAAAGTAAACATCCAATTTACTCTTATAAATTTTATATAAATGGAATCCTTAAGAAATTAATGAGATTTTTCAAACATATTTTCAAAACGATAAGGATTCCATTGGTATACAACTTATGGCAATTAAATGGATGTTTTCTTTGAAAACTGCAGTAATATTGCTTTTTTCCAGTTTTTTGATACACACTGCACGATCTTTTTATGTAATGATTGTAAAGTAAATAAATGAATTTTATTGAATTGCATTGTTCAACAAGTAGGGAAGAATCAAGAAAAAAATCTACAGCAACATAGAAAATTAGTCTTTCGACGAATTGGTTTTATTACAGCTAGTATGAAATAATAAAAACAAGATGCCTTAACAGGCAAAAGGATTTCTGCGAAATATGCTGAAGTATGAAAATAAAAGACCATATGACATACTTGAAATTTGAAAAAGGTTACATGATTTGCAAAATAAAACATTACATTTCTAATGTACTCCCCAGGACATTTATCAAAAGGTAATTGGCACTATGTGAGACTTTTAATGTATACACAGCCAATAAACTGGATTACATCTGAATGAAATAAAATATTCTTTATTTTGTTAGCACGAAATAATATTAAGGATAAATTAACTCATAAACTCTCAAATGTCTGTATTTGATACTTAATGTTAATGTGTTATTTTCCTAGTAGCACAAAAAAGCAAGCAAATTTTGGTCATAGCAAATCACATCCACATAGACCAAAATCAACATATAACCGAAATCAGAAATTTCTATTTTAGTTTGATTAGCAATACGGCATGCATTTACAAATGTTCTTGATCTAAGTTAACATTCGTATCCTGTTTATAAAAATTCTTTAAGAAATTTGAAAAATCGGTTGAATGATAATATAACATTGCATTTCTGATTTCGTATGCACCTCAGGACATTGCAAAAGTGTAATTGACACTATATGAAACAATAATGTATGTATACAACACCGATAAACTAAATTGATCTGAATGACATAAAACATCCTTTATTTTGGGAGTAAGAAATTATACTATTAAGCTTATATTGATCTTTTCAGATATCACAGTGATTACATATGTAAATCATATTTTTTAAACACTACTGCCAATGTTCTTAACTACGAACAAAATTCTCAAGATTGCAAACAAAAAAAGTAAACAAAAATTTTGATCATTACATTAAAAGTATATACTTATATATATATATGCTGAAAGGACAGTTTTGTATTGTTACATGATGTGCAGTGTTTTGAATTTACAGGCAGTTGGAAGAAGTTTTAATTAGCTATTGTGATTAGGAAAGCCATTTGTAATAAGGGGCATTGGCAGTATAACTTAAAAATTGATCAAACATTGAAACATTAAAAACATTAAAACATTAACATCAAACATTAAAAGTATGTAAGTGGTGCAGAGTAGACACACATTTTTGATGTTGGAGCTGAAGAGCTGAGCTTCAGTATCCAAAGCTTAAAAAGAGTAACAACCCATATACCAAAACAAACGAAGATGTTTGTGTTTTCACTTAAAAACAAAAAAATGTATATATACCTTTTTCACCCTTCTGTTTACAAAACGTTGAGAACTTCAGAATGATCACAATTCAAGATAATTCGAAGTTTCTTCTACAGATTTTCTTTTTTCATCTTAAAATATGTATTTCTTCTTTTAAAATCCATTTAATATTAATCAAAGAGACTTTTGTAAATCTAAAAGGGTTTCTTCGCTGGGAGACATGACATGCATTGCACGGTGTTTTAGTTTCATGTAAACGCACGCACGAAATATACAAAAAACCGCTAGGTTTGGACAGTAAGAAGAAGAAGAAAAAGAACAGAGCCGGTTTTAATGTATTTCTTGCTTTCGCAGAAATCCAAAAATGATGTTTTACTGATTTGCAAAAGCTTCGCTAATAAATTTTACTGACACAACTCATTGCAACTAGAATGCAAAAAAGTTAACCACACCTAACTTTTGATTGGCCTTATTGACTTTAGGGGACTCGTAGTGGAGTAAAGTCATGAAAACACTTCTCCTACTCCACACCCAAACGTTTATCTTACTCCTCATCCTACTACTATTCCAAATTGAACATATTCTTCAGGGAGTAAACCTTTATTTAAATGAGAACAAGAGGCCAAGAAGCCTGAAGGTCAGCGCTTTCGCCAAAGTTGAAAAATGGAAAAACCACGTTTTTATTCCGGGAAGGTCAAAACAGGAATTCATGAGCGATAACTGTAATAGTGAAGTAATAGTAGGAATAAGACATTCAATGATAAAACTAAACAGGTCTGGTCTCAAAATTGTGTCCAAATTGTGCAACAAAACTTAATTCAATAAAATGTTTATCTAGAAATTAAAGATACAAACACTTATCAATTGATTTTCATCTATGCTATCTAAGGACATCATTACAAATGAAACAAATACGATTGTCTTTGAAGTGAATTGAATAAAATCGGATGGCGAATAAATGCAGGATTGCATTAAAATCAAAAGAAGTTACCAATTCCTTAAAAAAGCTTAAGGGGATTTTTTTTTGTGTGGATTAATTTTTGCGACTTTAGCGAATTTGGGCAAAATCCACGCAAAACATCAAGACATATGAGCGATTGGCAAAAAATTATCCAGGCAAAATTTGATGATTTTATTTGCTCCTTTTTTGGCTCAGTGTCTTATTAACACTTATCAAGCACCCATTGGTTTTGCAAGTGGCAGGCATGGAAATGGTGATTTTCGCTGCTACCTCTAAGCTATATTATAAAATACACACATTGCACTTTGCAAAATCAAATCCAAAGTTAATCCACGCAAAAAAAAATCCCCTTAAGGTACTTCGCAAAATTTCACGCAGATCTTTATTCTAATGATTACAATGAGTTCAAAAGCAAGCTTCTCACACACATTACAAAGATGAATTCGGCAAAGGAATGACTAAAAATAACTGATAATGTTAAAAACTACCATCAGCTTGTATGAGTAGTAATGCACCATTCATACATTCTTGCCTTTCTTCGCTGAAAATAAAAAAGGCATGCAATAGAACTGCCGATTATTTAAGATTAAGAAAACAGAGACTGCTGGTCATGCAGAGACACAGAGTAAAAAACAATTTACGATACAAAAAATATATAAGTGAAGAAATTAAAAAAAATGACAAGACTATAAATAAGTGAAGAGATATACAATGACTCCACATAGGTAATTTGTTCATTTGTTCAATGTTGACTATTGAAAAGACAACGTTCATGTCGAAAGTGATGATGTAAAGTTTACAAACGTATTATATTTTGTTCTTTTGCTTGATAATTACTACATTACTACATTACAACAAACACAGAATATCATTGTTAAAGTCATTTTGAATTAGTGCACTACGCACTTTCACCACAAGTAACTAAATGCTTTATAAACTTCAAAATAATGTCTGTTAATTTTTGTGGATGACTAGATAATATAGATTTCTACATACACATTTTATTTTTGTGTGCATAAATTTTTATTTTAGACAGGATAAAGTGATATTGAAAACTTGCCTATATTGATGAACACATTTGTATGAATACATAAAAAATAACATATGCATATCCGATGTAATATCAGGTCCTTTTTGGAGGCAGCAGAGCTCTCTCTATCTCCAGGTCTGACCAATATATAGCACAAAACACAAAATCAGCCCTAGCTAACTGAACAGTATAATAATAACAGGTTCAGTTATAATATACGGTGATAATATTACGAATTTCTTTACTTCTCTGGTGTAAAATGACCCTTTCCTTTAGCTTTTATTTCCAGAATGGTATCTGTGTGTTGGGCAAACCATAAAACTCATGTTTTAATTTGAGGCCGCACTCACCCTGATAAAATAACTGTAATTATAAATTACCTAAAAATGCTGAATTAAGCCACGAATAACAAATAGCCTCTATTCCACCCTTATTTTTAAGTGCTATCAGCTTTTAATGAGGACTCCAGGCTAGCACGGTGGACATGGGACGGACAAACGCTACCGAAAGATCAACTGCTTAACGCGCTGACCAATAACGAGAAGTTTCACTTTTGATTATATATTAAGTCCATATTTCGTCCTGCATCCACCGAACATCGTTGCCGAATTCGCAATTTTAGCCAAAATTGGACATTCAGTTCAACAATTTTCATAAAAATTTGTCAAAAGCACAAACACTTTGTCAGATTTGACTAAATTTTGGCGAAATTTCGACCAAATTTCGAACGTTCTACAATATTTATAAAAACGTACACAAGACATAATTGAAAGGTGTTGATTTCAAATTTGAGAGTCATTTTTTCAGATTTGACCAAAATTTGGCAATTCAGCAATGTTGTAATCGCGAAGCTAGGTATTTATCGTTGTGCTTGTCTTCAAGCAAAGCGGCTTCTTTTTCTGCTTTAATGTCAAGCTATGATCCAAAAAAGAGTTGTAAAGGTGATTTCCCTTTCCACAAATTTTGCGATAGCTATTGAGACGTTAAGTAACCGTCGTTCACAAAAGTAGTTTAATTTTTAGAAAAAAAGTAAACGTAATTTAAGATGTGATTTCAGTTTATTCTCTATATTGTAGAAAAGAAAAGAAAAGAATTTTGTTAGAATTAAAACATGCGAATAAGTTAAATCAAAGCACTAAATATTGCATGCAAGTAGATAGTGTTCACCTCTCACAAAAGTAGGTTGCTCATCAGCCACCAGGCTTCTTTTAATTTATCATCGTCAACCGCTCTACGCCAGCAGTTTATTCTCCTCGAAATAGTGCCACGTCGCCATTTTTGTTTTCAATACATTATACAACTTCCTCATTGGAAAGAATCATTTGAAGTATCTTGATCCAAAAACATATTTTCTATATTTTCTATTAAAATCAGTTTTTATTTTCTTTTATTTTGAGAAAAGCTTTCCAGCTTACGCCATCGGCAGTGCCATATATACAATTGTTTGTATATCTCGATCCACGCTCCAAGTATGCGTTTTTAACTCACAGTTCATGTACATTTGCTGAAGCTTAAATAGATTAATGTTGATGCACAAAACAATATAGAACGATTAAAATCAACGAAGTTTCAATGCGTTTTGGATGTCAACACCCATTTTCAAGATAAAATTAGATAAAACTAGATAAAACTACAATCAGTGACAAAATATGTTGGCCAAAGCTAAGTTTTCAAAAGAAATTATCATTATTATCATTATTATTATTAACGAATTTTTATACAGGATGTATCTACAGTCATATCATATTTACACTAGGTACATATATATATATATATATACTGTTATCACAGATGTCCTGAACATTAAGACCCCTTCCCCCACAATCAATGTTGTTTCATCAGTTTGTTGCTTCACTGCCGTAACCAATTTCCAAAAATAATCGGCCATCCTGCCACCAGTTCGTTCTTTGCGACCTTCCGTTGTTATCCGTAAACCTTCGCCGGGTTTTCTCCATGCCATAGAAGCTACAGCTCTTGCTTCTGCATACGGGTTCGTACGTTGTGCAAAGCCAACACCAACAAAGAAGAAAGCTATAGTATGCCGCCAAAAGCTTTCAAGCAATTCTTTAGTTTCTTTCGTGAATTTTAGCCGTAGCTTCTTATCTTTCTCAGACAGAAGATCTTCCTTTCTAGGCTACCGATATTTGTATCCATTCTTTAGAAGAACACGGTTAATGGTCTTGATGGAAATGTGGTACAGTCCAGTCTCTTCCTGTATCTTCTTGACACTGAAGGAAGCCTGCTCTTTCCGCAACCTAAGAAGTGTTCGGATTATGGAGTGTTCATCTCTGCTGTCTAACACCTTTGGTCGACTTTTGTTTTCTTTTCTTTTGTCAACAGGGTCCTGGGTGGCAGTGGCGTGACCGTATACACTTCTTTTTGATTGCTGCAGATACCTTCTAGCAAGCTCCGCACAAGTTATTCCATATTCTTGATGGATTATTTTTAACCTCACACTGGCTTTAATATCGATTTGTACCATTGTTGAATTATAACTTTCTCTAAAAATGAAAAAGAAACATTTATTGTTCTTGAACTTCAAGCAATTTAAATTGGCATGAAACTCTATACAACTATGTCTTAAAGCAGTTGCAACTCTCATGAATGCCTTTAAGATACATGTATTCGATGACAGATAAACTAGAGTATTCATATATTAGACTAGCCGCCAAGGCGGCGTCGCTCGCCGCCCATGTCCACCTGCTCTGTATCACTGTATCAATAAACGTCAAATTTCCTTATAAACGGCTCATAAAACTTGTGTTTAACCAGAAGCATATTCGAAGTCACAACCTCTCGTAAAACCAATCTTTTAGCAGTGTAACAATACACTCAAAACGTAGAGAGAGAAAACTTCAACTTTTTATTAGCTTTTGTTTTAAAAAAGTTACGCGCTCTAACATGGGTGCTATCAAACGTAAGGGGGAAATGGTTTCTCTTCTTAAAAAGATCACACGGGAGGAGAGAAAAAAAAGCACGTGCTAAATGAATAAAGTGAATAAAAAAAAACGTTCGATCTGATTAAAATAGATTAAAAGAAATCGATTAAAACAAATTAAGACAACTATTATGACAAAAGCAAAAAAAAATATTTTGTATCATATACTCTTTTTTTACCTATCGGTTTTTAAACATTTTGATTGCTCGAAAAAATGTTCACCCGTCTCAGACAGTCAGGCAAGGATACGTTAGGATACACTGGTAAACCGCACGTTTTGCCACTGCTTTATGTCCAAAACGTTTAATCAGTTAGTTTCAGTTAGTTTGTATTTAGTTGATGTATTGTTTTCAAAGCCAAGTCAACGTGGAATATAAAACTAACAATAATGATAAAAACAAAACGTTATTCCTATTAGTTCATCAGCCAAAAAAAGTCACGTTCGATTGGGGTTGCAATGTATTTGCTTCGAACTCACGTCGCACACAAAAAAAGAAATAATTTCGCTCACAACTCAATCTACCATTTTGCGTGACAGACAAACAAACAGACAAACAAACAGAGAATCGGCTATTAATATATAGACTAGCCGCCAAGGCGGCGTCGCTCGCCGCCCATGTCCACCTGCTCTGTATCACTCTATCAATAAACGTCAAATTTCCTTATAAACGGCTCGTACAACTTGTGTTCAACCAGAAGCAGATTCGAAGTCACAACCTCTGGTAAAACCAATCTTTTATCAGTGTAACAATACACTCAAAGGGTATAGAGAGAAAACTTCAACTTTTTATTAGCTTTTGTTTTAAAAAAGTTACGCGCTCTAACATGGGTGCTATCAAACGTAAGGGGGAAATGGTTTCTCTTCTTAAAAAGATCACACGGGAGGAGAGAAAAAAAGGCACGTGCTAAATGAATAAAGTGAATAAAAAAAAAACGTTCGATCTGATTAAAATAGATTAAAAGAAATCGATTAAAAGAAATTAAGACAACTATTAACACAAAAGCAAAAAAAAAATACTTTGTATCATGATACTCTTTTTTTACCTATCGGTTTTTAAACATTTTGATTGCTCGAAAAAAGGTTTACCCGTCTCAGACAGTCAGGCAAGGATACGTTAGGATACACTGGCAAACATGCTGCCACGTTCTGCCACTGCTGCTTTTTGTCCAAAATGTTTAGTCAGTTAGTTTCTTTGCATTTAGTTGATGTATTGTTTTCAAAGCCAAGTCAACGTGGAATATAAAACTAACAATAATAATAAAAACAAAACGTTATTCCTATTAGTTCATCAGCCAAAAATAAAGTCACGTTCGATTGGAGTTGCAATGTATTTGCTTCGAACTCACGTCGCACTCAAAAAAGAAATAATTTCGCTCACAACTCAATCTACCATTTTGCGTGACTTACAAACAAACAAACAAACAAACAAACAGAGAATCGGCTATTAATATATAGATATACTATCGTTTTTCTTGAATTCAGTTCTCTTCTCATTTTTTGATTGACAAGAAATGTTTCCTGGTGTAACTGACCATGTCAGTTACACCAAGAAACAAGAACATAACTTTTAGCTAAGGTTTCTCTACAAAATAACTTCTTATTTAAATGGATCTATAATAAGAACAAAACAATGAAAACGGCTCAAAAAATAAGAACAACCATCCTCAACTTCAAGTCAGATTTTATTGGTTCTTATAAAAAAAACAACATTATAGATGATATTTTTTTACGTTGGAGTATAAGGAAAATAAGCTTTTAGTGTTTAGTTTTGTATCTCAATGAATGCTTTTAAATATACTTATAAATATTCAAGAGTGGAATTTGTAGATGTCTTTGTTTATAAATCTTTACAGTTTTGAGACAGGCTTGATGTTTCGAGAAAACTGGCACACAACAGTTCAATTATTATTATTATTATTATTGAATATTTACCCAGGATAAAAACTTCAGTAATATGTACAATATTTACAATATATACAAATACTGTTATCAATGTTTGTCCTGCATAGTATTCAAAACAAAAAATAAAAAATAGATGTAATATATATAAAAGGTGGAATATGTTTATTTGTTTAAAGGAATAATAAAGATAAAAAACAACTTAAAGCATTGCATACGAAATAGCGCCAGCAGGAAAGCCAGAGATAGGGTGGGTGCTATTATGGAATGCTTTAAATTTGGTTATTAAAATCGGCCTAACGAGTCACTACGATCACATAGTGACTTAAAGTTCTTAATATCGTGCTCTTTTCTGAAATTCAACGGCAGCTCATTATAAATTTTAGCTCCTAGAAAATAAAAAGATTTCCGAGCAGCCTCAAGTCTTACTTTTGGTAAACGTAATAAAGTACCAGTGTTTCGAGTTGTGCGATTTGATTCAAACAGTTCAAAATAGTTTCTGAAATTTTCATTTACGTCATCATGAATGCACCGGTGGACAAATACCGCCGTCATTTTCAACTTCAATGTTTCGATGGGAGCGGGAGCAACATGGGTAGTACGTGTGGAGATTATTCTGCACGCTCTTTCGTCTATTGAAGCCAATTTACGTTTTTGAGTGTCAGTGAGCGAAAAACAGATCGAAGGACAGTATGTTAATATCGGTACCACCAGAGATACATACAGCGTCAACGCTGCCTTGGTGGTAAGGAATGGTCGAAATCTTGACATAAGTCTCAATCTGCTGGATGCCTTTTTGTAAGATTTTTCAAAGTGACTTGTTAGTAGCAGAGTCTGATCCAGGACAATACCCAGGTATTTGTACTCTTTGGTTTCAGTGACATTTTTGTTGTGAAAGGATACATGATTGAGATTGTTGTTTTTCAGTTTTTGACGTGTCCCAAACAACATACATTCTGTTTTCCCCTTTTTGACATTTGGGATTAATTGGTTTCGATTCAGCCAACTGGAGATGTAGGAAAGATCTTCATTCAGGTAATGCTCGATTTGTTCCTTTTGCTTTGATGAGACAAATATCACTGTGTCGTCAGCGTATGTTAGTATTTTACAGTTCTTAACACATTCGTGGATTCCATTAAAATGAATCAGGAACAAAAGGGGACCCAGCAGGGAACCCTGAGGTACGCCACAGTACACAGGCTCAGGATGGGAAAGTTCATTGTCAAATTTTACGCACTGCATTCTCCCAAACAGGTAATTGGTAAACCATTCATTTGGGGTGTCTCTGATACCATACTGATTGAGTTTGGAGATGAGTGAACCATGGCTAACGGTGTCGAACGCCTTACATAAATCGATGTAAACTACGCCCGTCAATTCACCGTCATCCATAGCTTTTCTGATGTGGTCGACAAGTAATACTGCAGCGTGTTCGGTGGAACGAGTTGGTCTGAAGCCAAACTGATACAATGAAAGCAGTTTATTTGACTCAAGGTATGTGATCAACTGAGAGTGGACACATTTTTCTAATATCTTGGATATAACTGGCAGGATTGATATTGGACGGTAGTTTTCGACTTTGTTCGAGTCTCCAGATTTGAATATCGGTGATATGCGAGCAATTTTAAAGTCACTAGGTACGATGCCAGAAGAAAGTGATGAGTTTGTAAGATGTGTTAGTGGTCTTTTGATGACATCTCTGACATCTATCAAATATCTTGCAGGTATGTTATCTAATCCGGTTGCTTTTTTGCGTTTCAGGTTTTTCAGGTGCCGATCAACCAGACTCACAGATACTTTCTTAAAAACAAACTTTGGAAAATTCGAATACTTGTCCTTAGTTGCGTCACTCCATATATAGTTCGTAATTAAAGGAGAAATGGTTTTCCGAAGGGACTGAGCAATCGTAGAAAAGTACTCACAGAAGTGTTTGGCAATTGTAGGCTTTTCGGTAGTTCTTATGCCATCAATAACGAAAGACTCAGAGGAGCTTGAGACATCCTTCGTTGGAAAAATTCGTTTGAGTGACTTCCAGAATTTGTCAGAATTTTTTGAGTTTCTTTCGAGAAGTAGTCTATGGAAGTTACGTTTAGCGGACTTTATCAGGTTGTTAATAGAGTTTCTCATGGTACGGTATAGAGTCCAGTCCTCAGCTTTCTTAGATTTACGAGCCTTGCGGAGGAGTGTATCTCGCTTATTCATTTTTGTTTTTAAGGATCTGTCTAACCATTCGCAGGGTTTTCCTCTGACTTTTTTTCTCGATGAAAGGAGCATGGCGATCTAAAATATTTATTAGCGTTGATTTCATAAAGTTCCATAAAGTCTCAGGATCATCACATTGATAAAACGGTTGCCAATTAACGTTTTGTAGCTCGTTGATAACAGTGGCAGCATCATAATTTCTGTAATTTCTACATTTTATGGTTTTTGAAAGAAATTTTAGTTGATTTATTTTCCGTACACAACCAATCATTTCGTGATCACTGAGGTCTGTAGGGATGGTACCTTCATTGTTGATATTAATTGGTTTATTCGCGTAGATTACATCAATTAGCGTTTGCGAACGATCGGTAATTCGTGTTGCAGATTTAATGAGCTGTTTATATCCATGCAACTCAAAGATACGTTTCAGTTCTTTATGATCATTTTTAACGAGATAATTACAGTTTGTATCTCCCAGGATAATTACCTCTTTTTCAAGCAGAGCTATTTTTGAAAGCATTTCATCAATTAATATATCAAAGTTTCTGTGTAAATGTTTTGATCCATCGGGGGGTCGGTATAAGGACCCTACAAGGAAGCTTTTAGTTTGTGGTGGAGAAATTTCAATCCATAAACACTCTATTTCGGGATTTTCCAAATCTTTTCTTCTCGTGCAAGAGATTCCTTGTTTGATATAGATACCCACGCCTCCTCCTGCACCTGAACCTCTGTATTTTTGTTCATATGTGTAACCCGGAATTTGTAGAAATGACAATGGAGTGTCTGTTGTTGTGAAAGTTTCATTCAAGCAGCATACATCAATATTATATGTGTTCAAAAGTTCAGCAAGGATATCTTTCTTTCCCAACAAACCTCGTATGTTTTGATGTATAATTTTGATTCCTCGGCGTAATGCAAGATTTCGAAGCTCTTTTATAAATACACTTTTTGGTCCTGGGCATAACTCTATATCTCCAGACAAAATCAACAGAATTTGTGTCACCGCTTTTGGTGGAAAGTAAACAAATCCTTTATTATATACCCAAAGCGATGAAATCAAATGATTACTATAAATATTATCAACAGCTTCTCCATGAAACGAATAACAAACAGAATCTGCATTAACAAAACTAGCTTTTTTGATACATAAAGGCAAACATATCGAAATAGCAAGTCTTAGGATGATCGTGATCGTGACCGTACTCGCCGCCATCATGAATCGAATGACAAGAAGGTTACATCTTATCTAGACAGGCTGTCATTTAGAAAGACAATTTTTGTTACAGCTTTTTAGGTTATAGAAGTGGCTTCTCTCCAGCAGAGAATACAACAAAAGTCTCACATAGAAACTCACCAATTGGAGAGAGTTTTATCTGCTCTCCCCAAATGATGAAGCCTTGGCGTGTTGGAAACCCAGACGAAAATTTCTAGTTAAGAAAACACAGTTACTTTTGAGCTCAATAAAGTAACTATATCAGGAACTAAATAAGTTCAATTTGTTCAACATCATGAACATGCTTCATACTGAAAAAAAGCAATTAAATTAGGGTAAAATAAAACATCAGACAAGGATGGCTAGATGGCCATGTATACATGCAGCAGAGCTACGAGTACTCACTTGTTGAAACACGGAGTTAGCTGGGGTCATCAAAATATAATAAGTTCAATAATAGCAGAGCAGTACCACAAAACATTACAAAACATAACTTTTGATTTACGAGAAATATCTAATTAAAGGAGGGAAAACATCGTACGATTAGTTATATACTATCTAATATATTAAGGGAGAAGAAGAAGAACACAAAAGGAGACAAAGTTCACTTCTTTCAGACAAATCCAAAATATATATCAACAGCTATAAAATTACACAGCCACCAGCATTACAATCGCCGCTTAGCGATCGTATTTCCTGAAGACCCATTCCGCGTTCTGTATAATAGCCACATACGCATTTAACAAATCTACACTTTTCCGCCTTGGTGCTTCTCTTGGTTCTAGTCGGAATCCGATCTCTTTTCCTCCTGCACTTGCATGTAATTTTCTCAGAAAATTGGTTTTAGGACAGTACAGTTTAGTAAAGGAAAAAAAAAATATTCCTTTGCTTTTTCTAACTTCAACAACAAAAGTAAGTTCAGAGCAAACATGGCGAACAAAATGGCGAAAGTTACAAAACAAATATGAAAAGATGAAAGTTATAATCTAATCAAGTCAATCAGTAATGTGTTATTTCGTTCTATTGTATGGAAGATTTAACCTTTACATCGTTTTTAACTCACACCCACGAAATTAAAGTTTGACAGAAACAATGGAAACACTAAAATGGAAAACAAGAACATAATCAATGTCACGCATCGATTACTCCTACTGCTGCCAGTCAAAAATTGTGGCGCGTCTAGGGTGCCTTAGTCAGTGTCCTTAAAATTTATGTCAAGAAAACATTAACATTTTCAAACGCACGAATTCATCAGCTCCAAAATATATTCATCGAAATTTAAATATCGCAACGTTAGGGGAAATTTTCATAAAAGTTCTTAAAACATGGAAACTGTTTGAATTTGTCTAACTTAAATATAAAAGGAGATTTCGTTATCCAGCAGCGGTACTGAAGAAAAGCACTACGGACAACTACACTAATAAGCTACTGTGTACAAGGCCGCCAGATAACGATTTAGGGTGAGGGGGCCAAAACTGCGAAAAAAGGACCTTAATATTATTTTGTTATGCTAGGGCTTAGAACTCATCCTCGGGGCATGTAGATTCCCAATTGGTTATAGCTGGCAATTTGCTATTTGTGAATGCACCCACAGTAACATGCTGAAATTAGTTTTTCTTAGTTGTGTTATATATAACTTCTTTGAAATGTATGTCATCAAAATAAAGACTTTCCTGCAGGGACGGCGGCACAAATTTGAACCTGGTGGGACTGAGTTTGTCGAAGGAGGACCCGCCATGGTTGGGTGCGACGCACAAGAAAATTTTTTGAAATTACACCTTCCAGATTGGCTTAGAAAGCACTTTCAGGACTATACTTCAAATATCAAAGAATTTCAGTAAAATTTATAAAGGGAAGAGTCTCGTTCCTAAACACAGGCACATAAATAAAACGTCAAAAACGTCATTATCTAACAATAAGTAAATACAGTGGAATCTCTCTATCTCGACTACCCTCTATCTCGAATATCTCCCTCTATCTCGAACAAAAATCTCGGTCCCTTGAACAGTTAACTTGAAGAGCTAACTTTCTTTATCTCGAACATTCTCTATCTCGAACAAATTTTTCGGTCCCTTGCGAGTTCGAGATAGAGAGATTCCACTGTATAAGTCATACAAATTGATACCCAAAAAGTTGTCAAATGTCATAGCTAAGAATAATTAAAATTGACCAAAAGTAAACTTTCTGCTGTCGATTTTGCTGACAAATTCGTTTGCTTCATCACGTAAATTCAATGAGCGTGCAAGATAGCCATTGAATTAAATCGAGCTACTTCAAGTCTTTTGTTTTTTAAACAGCATTTTTTCAAGAGAATCCTTTGTATTAATCTTGTGCGTATAAAATACAAAAGGAAATATAAAAGAATTAAACTCACAAATGATAATAACTGAAATGGAGAAAAAAATGAAAGAAATTATGAAAAGAGAAAAACTTCTTAAAGTTGTAAAAAGGACCAACCATTTATGGACAAAAAAGTGGGGTGGGGGGGGAGGGGGGGGGGGGGGGCAAGGCCCCCCCGGCCCCCCCTTATCTGGCGGCCCTGGTGTAGTAATTTACGTTTACTACTAATAGCCTTCATTACAGAAACCATAGCTTTTACCAAATCTATTGGGCTACGTTCGAAAAGAAAAATTAAGATTAATTGTTTTTGCAATGTTGTGATTGTTTGGAAACAGTTAAATATTGAACATTTTCATAACGACTTTTCTAAGTTAAAGAAATAATTTCGTAACACAGTGACCTGAATGGTTCAAAAATGTAATTGGCATTTTTTCATTGCATAATGGTACACATAACAGTTCAAATTTTAGAGGCACCTTTCCTTAAATAAACATTTAAATGTTGTATTTTTATATGTTTTTTTTATCACACAAATAAAACTTCTTGCTACATACTATATTTCAAAACAGGTGCAGTTACCTTTTCCAAAAATTAAAAATAAAATAAAAATGATTTTAACAGATGTCTTTAGGGCTATTTCCTTTCTTCACAAGATTTGCCAAACCGTTCGTTTTAAAGAAAGTTAAAGAGTCGTGCAGAGAGCTTGGATATTTCCAGTCAGAATAACAAAATGCTGTAAAGTCCAGAAAAACATTAATCAAAATCAAATTAAAAAACCTATTTAACATTAATCCACGGCATATAAGAATATTGAACAGGTACCAAAAGTAGCTAAAGATATTTAAGCACACTTGATCAAATATGAAGAGAAAACATTTGATGGCTGAAATAAATGGCCCATTCAAGTTGCTCATGTTTCAGATAGTCTTGGGAACATCAGTATGTGGGCTCATTCTACAATAATTTGCATCGTAGCATTGTTGAAAGCAAATGCAAGACAAACAGTCAACTAAATCTTCTAATCAGTGCACTGTGCAGTAACATTTTTTTATTTGTTTGACATCCTGGTCAAATACTGCCTATCAAAAAATGATGAGCCTTCCACTTGACGAGCGTAATTTCTATGATGTTGCAAAAACAGCAAACTATACATTTGCAGTTTTGCATATGTTCTCTGTAACCTTACTTATTCTTGATCGCTACTTAATATTCAAATATCACTTACACTACCCAACATGTTGGATAAAAAGGAACAAAACAAAACTCGTAGTTACTACGTGGAGTTCAGTATTACTGCTTTCGGTGATCATTTCGGGGGCACTGTACAATGTCTGGCAGCACAAATCTTGTAGTAACTGCAGCTTTGGCCGCAATTTCTGTCACTGATTGTAGATAAAACATTTTTCCAGGTTTGCAATCAACTCTGGAGCGCAGAACAGAAAAATCGTTTTACTTGGAAGATTTGAAACCCATGAAAAATAACTATTACGACTTTCTAAAACAAATTGTATCCCGTTTAAAATATTTTGACGGGTTTTGATTTAAATGACGTCTCAAAAAAATGACGGCAAAAATTTATTCACGGGACGATGCATGGGAAAGGACACCCATCTGATCTGAAAAATGTGTGGGATCATAAACTTATCTTTACCGTGATATCGGCGATCAAGCATCCCATCACATGTAAGATAATTCTTTATCCTTTTCCCCGCCATGTTCGAAAAACAGTAACAGAGCTTTCTCCTAACATAAGATTTATTATATTTCGAAAAATAACTTTGCCACAAAATAGGATATCTTCTCTTGAAATTTTATCTAAATTTGTGATGTATTCGTCAATTTCTACAATTTTTCCAGTAGAATAATAGAATGTTTTTGAAGAACTCATTCAGTTCTATCAAGTAAGTCGGCAAAAATTAGAATTTCACCATTGAAATACATTCTTTATTTGCTTGAAGTTCCTTTGAAAACACATGCAATTTGATTTTACTGAAATCTTATGAACGCAGGATAAAAGACGTGCATTACCACGACCTGTCATATTTGTAATTACTATGAACTTGTCTAACCATATGCAACAGTTAAAGTTTATGGTAAAAATTGTGTTATTTATGTCTGAGTTAACCAAAACAACCTTAGAAAGAACACATGTCGCAAAACGGCAGCAGAATTTTAAAACCTAACTTTTGATATAATATATATACTGAGTAGATATAATGTTCACACAACAAACAAGAAACAAACAAGAAGCAATCAGTTCTGATGAAGGTTTTTGTTTACTAATTGATTTGAGTCATTATTTCAAATTGAAATTGATCTAAATTTTCCTTTCTACGAATTATAACAGCCATAAATCTTTGTGACATTTATTGTCATAAAGTGGTAAAATACGTACATAATAAATGCTTTGAATTGATTATGAATATTTCTAGCCAGAATTTTATTTATTGTTTATTGTGTAAGCATTTTTGAATGGAAACTTTGCAGACTATAATGTGTAGACTAACGGATTAGTATGAGAGAGAAGCAATATCAGCGTTATTGTATGAACGTAACTACAGCATTGATGTACGCTTAACATGTTCTATGAAGCATATCATAATCCTTTTGTTCATAATCCTTTTGTTATGATCAACAGAACATGTCTGAACTGTCGGTGTGAAAACAAAACTGCATTGCATTGCTTCAATTCGATTTAGGACCTTTGATAATGAAACTGTTTAATAATAAGGGAAATTAGTCTGTAAAGCTAATGGTTTTGATTCTCCACATTCAGAACTGTTAGAGTGGGTGGTTGCATGGAAACTGTTTTCTTATCAGGAAAACAAAATCATTGTCATTATCAGATTAATGCAATGACAGTGACGCAATAGAATTGAGTTGTTGTTGTTATTTAATTTAATTTGATTAGCTTGAGTGATCATGCTGTTATTAATTTATATATTTATTTGTTTGTTTGTTTGTTTGTTTGCTCTCGTTTCCAAGAAAAACAGTAGTCACTGTGCAAGTGTTGTATCTAATGTTCAACGTTCATACAGGACTTTGTTGATTCGTTGATGCATGAAACCTTTATTCCCGTTCGCCAAAACTTTTCACGGAAAAGAAACCGAGTATAGTATAATAGAAATACAATGGTATATTAGATATCATGAAATTCAATAATAGATACAATTATTGAAAAAAACATTACTTTCACATCACTTAATGAAAAAGCTAAAATACATAGCTCGATACTAGAAAATAATTTGCAGAATTTACATTTCCTACTTTCAATTTGAATAAAATTTAAAAAACTTAAGCTCAGCCGTTACAGATCATTAAATCTCTGACACTATCCTTTGCAAAGTTATAATTAAGGATATAAAATGAATTAAAAATAAAAATCATGTAAAGGAGAATAGGCTTCACAGCTTACTTATAATACTTTTTTTTGTGTAATTCATAAAAATTGATTATTCAAATCGATTATGATTGATTATCCAGCTCTCGACAAAAACATGGTTGAACAAACAGAGTCAAGTAATTCCACGATCGTAGCGGGAATTTTTACTATTTTTTTCCTGCTTACATTCCTACCATGTTGTGTATGCTGTTGTATATGGCGCAAAAAACTCAAACGATCGGCACTACATATGTTCAAACACTTTTACCAACACTGTTGCTGTCGTCTTAAATGCAATTACGTTAAATTTCAACATGACGGTGGTTATGATGCAGTTGAAAATATCGAAAAATCTGAAGGAATTTTTGATAGATTTCAAGAAGACGTACCCAAAAGGCGAATTTTCATGAAGATGCTTGAAAGTGAAGCTCATTTGGAACGCGTTGTGCAAGTTTTAAATGCACACGTCAAAGAGTTTCAATTCTCCATAATGCCAACAGGTAGCTTAAGAGAAGGATTTGGAAAAATGCAACCATCAAAATCTATTCTTGCTGCTGATTATGATATGATGCTCATTCCAGAAGATTGCTTTATCAATCTTTCTGAAAATTTGCTTTGTTCTCATTTGCGACAAAGTATCAATTCTGATTGGTGCATTTTTGAAGCTGTACAACCAGCAGGTACTGGAGAAGCATTCTGTTGGCTGAAGTTAAAAGACGAACTTCCACCACGTCATCAGCACTGGAGTGACTACACAGTCTTCAAAAAGTACGAAGGTTCTGATATTCGAGTGTTATCCAATGAATTGGTCAAAGAAAGATTACTTGAGACTTTGAAAGAAGCCACAGGCGAAAGTCAAGATTATAATGCAGATCAAGACATGTTACTAAAAGGGATAATGGGTCATGATCAGTATTCATCCAACATATCGATTAACGGACCAGCAGTCACCATAAAGATAAAGAAAACTGAAAACGCTTTCATAAATGGATGTTTACGCAGCTGCTTGGTATGTTGCAAGACGACCAATAACATCTGTTGCTGTGGAAAATGCTTTCCAATACGAAGCACTAATGAAATCAACCGTGAGATGTTTGCTTTTTACAGTGATTTTACCTTAGCAGTATGTTGCAGACAATGGCCAAATGTTGCAGAAGGTAAGTATATATTTTTTAATAAAGGTCAAGAATGTAAGAATTGACATGTCAAGAATTATTTGCATGTCATTTCTTAAATGAAACATTATCACAAACGACTAGTTGTGGAACATTTAACATGAAATAATAATGAGTGCTTTGCATGCATGTGTATGTGTATATTAAGGTTACCCAAACACTTTGTGGTATATATCTTTTTTTATCTAACCCAGAAACCAGGTTCTATAAGCGTTTCTCAAAAACTCTAGTGCAGATCGGACATATAAAAGTATTATTGTTATTATTTTTATTTTATTTGGTCAGGAAGGTCATATAATTTAGATGGTGAAATATGCACAGATGTGGACCTACTAGAAAAACAACAAAATTATAAAAAATTGCTATAAAATTACGATAAAATTATTACTTTGAATGCTATGAAAACAGAAGTAGGTTAATCAAGAACAATTACCAAAGTTCTCGAAACAAACTTTAAGAAACATATTTAAAGACCTAGGAGAATTGATCTGAATAATATTTCCCCACGTAATTCATTCTCAACAAAACATACCGTGACTTCTATCTGCAGTGGTTTTAAATACAATGCCCAGAATTATTACATCATGTAGTATTTGCATGCATGGTTGGGTAACATGCATATTTGAAGTTGATATTCACTAGTTGTACATTTTCTATAAGATTGATGTTTTCGCTTTCCTGTCACTTATAGAATGGACTACAAGACCTCGAAACTGGCCAGATAGAAACACTGTTCAAAAGATTATCAATTCTGTAATTC
Organism: Turritopsis dohrnii; assembly: GCA_027922465.2. Classification (NCBI taxonomy): domain Eukaryota; kingdom Metazoa; phylum Cnidaria; class Hydrozoa; order Anthoathecata; family Oceaniidae; genus Turritopsis; species Turritopsis dohrnii. Next base: position 64,084 of record BQMF02000799.1, on the reverse strand, counting down.
ATGTTGTTCCCAAACCATCCTCTCTTCAGCCGATATCATTTGTTGAAAGTAAGATATTTTGCGTCATCATATATTATCAACATATCTTTTCTAACTCATTATCTAAATCATTTGCTTCATTCTCTTATGATTGATACCAGTGAATTAATGAGTGTGTTGCCACTGATATAAAAATAGACCCTTTGATGTACATGAGCTTATTTCAAGTTTCGAAATTGAAAATAAAACTTATAAAACGTTTTCAGAAGTTATAAATAACAGTAGCCTAATTGATAACTTCTTGTAAAGTCAAGTTACACAAACACGGTTAGCTATTCATTCAAATTTATAGAATCTGTCAAATTCACCAGTCATTTTGTATCAGCAGAAACTTCATTACCTTACCCTTTTATGTCTAGTGATCAATAATGTTAAAATAAAATTTCTAATGAATTTGTAGGCATTTATTCATGCACAATCCTGTTTCTTTGTAATCCTCTACCAATGTATAGCAAACAAAGTTTTGGACAAACAAGCAAACAGGCAATCCGGCAATGAAGTATTATACCATATCAATGTTAAATATTGTCGTCCTGTCTTTTAGCCCAACCGTTATCGGCAGACGATATTCTGTTACAAGAAGATTTGTTTACATGTTTATCAAAAAGCACAGGAACAGAGTTTCGATTCTCTTTCTCACAGGCAGAAACAATATTGGCTGATGCAGTGCCTCAACATGCGAAGGAGGTTTATATCGTTTTTAAATCTACCATCAAACGATTGCAAGAAAAGATAAATTCATATAGCAAAATTGAGTCGTTTGTTTTGAAGAGTATTTTTTACCGGGAATTGGAGAAGGTGGAAAATATGGATTATCAGCCTGGAAGTAGAGTAAAACTACTTATGCTTCTATTTCAGGTAAGTTCTCGTTATTCATGTCCATTGTGTGAATGGGAACGATACGTCCAATGTTATTTTAAATTATATCACTTGAAACAACTTATGGCATCATTTAGGAAGTATTTCTGGCTTTTGTAAGCGTAGATATGTTTCAAACATTTGCATTTCAAACATCTCATAAAAAACAATCAAATCAAACTTTTGTCATCAAATGTAGGCAAGTATTGTCATACTACCTTTGTTAAAGCTTAAAAGAAAGCAAACGAAGTTTAAATTCATGATGAAGATAGTATGAAAAGCGTAAACGGATTTTGGGATAACAATATAGTAATTTTATGAAACATTACGTTTTTATGATTTGTACAACCATGTTTCTTAATAGTCAGGGCAAGAATAATAAACTCAGTAAGTTTTTAGCATAACTTTCCTAAAATTTTACAACACTTTGATCTTCAATGCAATTTTCGGTAGGAAAAATATACTTATTGTTTATAGAATCTCAATGAAGCAATGAGAAACCAATATTGTGAGCATTACTGGATAAGCACACACAACTTGCTGAAGAAATTTACAATAGAAGATGAGCAGAATCTAAGGCAGGATGAGTTAGCACCAGAGGAGCATTTAATGATTGAATCAAGAACTCAGCTGATTGACGAACTTCAAGTAAAAATGTCACACATAGTTTTTTTGCCCTATATTATTGCAATTCATAGGAGGTGCTTAGAATTTCATGACGTAGCATAGAAACTCTTGAATACAATAAATGAGATAATTGCAAATCATTTGTCATGTTAAATAACGATGAAATACGCAATTTTATTAATAAAAATCTTTTTGGCCAACTTCAGTATAAAACAAGTAAAATATAAAACAAAAGCTGAAACTTAAAATTGTGTATTTTATCGTTATACAATAAATGAGGGTTTAAAAAAAGGGCTACATTAGGGAAAAGGAACGTTACAGAAACTATCCTAACCCTAATTATAACTGCTCATTGCTGTTGGATGAGAAAATGTTGAATTCTATGCTCCTTAAGGATTTCTTACAAAGGTATCCATTATTGGAAACGATCTCTTAGCGTCAATGTTTCATTATTTATTCAAAAAGAAAAGTGTAAGAAAGTTTTTGTTGCAAACTCTAAAACTCAATTGCTTTTGCAAAACAATTGTTAGGATGGAGGGAGAAAGCTGATCAAAATGCACTACCGGGTTATACATTCTATTGTCTCTGTTTAACTTTGTATTAATTTTCAAATTAAAACCTTTTGCTAGTGGAATTCAAGAGTAAACAGTCGCAATCATTGTAGTTATATACAATGATTTTCTTGTTGCTTAGATGCTGATTCAAAATCCAACTTCATATATACTTGATGATTGGGTTGAACATAACAGATTCCTCATTGATTATTGTTGCTTTGGAAAAGAAGGAGATAGTCGCCAGAGTCTTCGTCCTTTTGAAATGAATTACGAATACGTTGGTAGAAACAATAACTTGTTTGGTAATTATCCAACACCTGAATATAGGAATGAAACATTTGCTGTTTATTAAATGACATATATTGGCATAAGTTGACCTTGAAAATTAACAACAGCCACTTCATATGAACTCCAATTGTATAATATTCTTGGAGTTCTAAAAATGGCCTCCCATGCAGTGTAATCCACGGATGTGGGCCTCTACCACGAATGTATGCCACAGATTTTGAGACAGGAAACTTACACATACTAGACTCATAGGTGTTTTTTTTTTTATTTATGTAATTTGGGGCACCTGTTCATTACGTCAAATCATGCACATATATATCTCATATATACCTTTTCGCTGCATACATTATTATTCTATATTTTTTCATACCGAAAAGGTCTATTTTGTCCGCTTTCAAGACATCCTTCCTAAGACGTCTTTAAGACGCATTCTTAAGACGTCTTTTAGATATCTTGACAAGACGTCTAATAGACATCTTAGATTAGACGTCTTCAAAGCGGACAAAATAGACGTTTTTTAGACGTCTTTTAGACGGCAAATGCGACGTCTTTTAGACGTCTTTTAGACGTCTTTGTGCCGGCTGGATACGCTTGTACTTTCTGTAAGAATTAAACTACTTTTATGACAGCCGGTTACTTAACGTCTCAGCAGCGATTGCAAAATTAGTGGAAGGGAAAATCACCTCATATATTTGATTTGCCATCAGTATACAAAAAGATCGTAGTTACAATATAAACATTATAAACCAATGAAAGAATTACAAAATTACAATACTCTTGCGATTGTTCAGGAGCCTACCTACTTTAAGCAATTAATGGGAAATCGCCTAGCTTTTAATTCATTTGATTTTAAAAAGGGGTAATATCATGAAAGCTACAAATCGCAGTAACACAAAACAAAACGAAAGGGGGTATAGCTCACTTGGTAAGGCAGTGGGCTTGAGGGTGATAATTGGTAGTGGTTCAAGTCCCAGCACTGTAGAATGCTACACAAATTTCGTCATACCTCTAGATCCGCCACTGATAAAGGTTCTTTTCTTAATGTTTCGTCCCAAATTGTTGAGGATTCTTCGAGTGAAACAGACTTTCAGGCTCAAGAAATATAAATTCTGCAACTTTAGAAGAAAATCAGAACTGCAAAACTCAAACTTTAACCAAATGCAACTCGTCTATTTTGTCTAAAAGCTCTGAATGTGACATTGAAAAGTCCATAAGTAAAAAAAATGATTATGGACAAAAAAAAATGATTGTGGACATGATTTTTATTATAAAAATGAAATAAACTCTAAACAAAATATTATCGAAGAACTTTTGGTACTTTAAGCAAATAATTACGAATTTTGCTCAGTGATGCATGACCAACAATTAAACTTGTCAAAGCAACAATTAGCAACTCGAAAATCGATCCCTCATGACACGCAAAGTCAGTTGAATTAATTTAAGTAAAAAAAAACGATGACGTAATAATTAGTGACGTAACAGGTCTATAAGGCAGCATCAAAGAGAAAAATTTTATAATATGCGAAAAGAAAAAAATGAAAGAAAAGATCATCCCGAGCAAAAAGCAAGCAGAAGTAATCATAAAAGGCCATTGAACACTTTCCTAATTACGGTCGATTCAATGCTGATTGGACTAGACGATAAGCTACTGTGTCAATGAATCGTTCAAAAATAAAATCCCAATAAAAGTGAGAGAATTCCCTGGAGCTACCATTCAAAACATGTACAGCTAATTAATTCCTTTATTGCAAAAAAGAACCTGGGTCGATAATTCTTCACATTGGAACAGACAACGCCCCTGATGCGATGTCAAAATAGTAAACGAATTAAGCCAATTGAAATCTTTCATACAGTGGAAACTGCCAAAATGCAGAATTGTTATTTCAACACTAGCCAGACGAAATCATTGTGGCAAATCATCCTATACTGTTCGGAGAACAAATGAATTATTGCAACAGCTGAATGTGAATTTGGTCGATAACACGAACATAAAGGACATAAATCTTGGGCGAGCTGGTTTACATTTGAATGGGAGAGCCGTAGGTTAGCACTGAATATTATTAATAAAATCAGAGAATTTTGACGGCATGGTACAGACTTCTCTGCTAATGAGGTTTTCCAAAACTCTGAAGTTATTAACCACAATTCCTCTGTAACCGAAAACAATTCTGATGATAATTTTGAACTGACGCAAAAACACTTGGAAGGATGAACAGAGCGATTTTTACACATATTAATATAATGCACTGAAAAGTAATGTCGATGATTTCCGAAACTAAAATAGATGATTCTTTTCCTTCCGTTTAATTTTTAATGGAAGATTAAACATTACATCGATATGACCGAGATAGTAATGGGGTGGAATTCTGGTATACATAAGGGATGATATACCTTTAAAAACCTTTAAATCTACGAATGTGGCATTTGAAGGAATGGCACTGGAATTCAACTTAAGGAAACAGAATTGGTTACTGTGCTTTTCATAAAATCCAAAGAAATCCCTAATTGATAATCACCTAACTCATAATCTATTAAACATATCTACATATCATATCTACTTAACAATAACCTACAAAATTACGAGAACTGGATGATAATAGGTCATCTTAACGCAGAGACATCTGAACCAGCTGTTTCTAGTTTTTCCAGTACTTTTAATTTAAACAATTTAATCAAGGAAGTCACCTGTTTTTAAAAAATCCGGAAAACGCTACTTCTATTGATCCAATGTTAACGAACTGCCCAAGAAGTTTTCAAAATTTATCACACTTCCATAAAATGACTGTCACTCTGCTAAAATGGAACAAAACCTCAAGTTGTTTTTTACAGAGATTACAAAAATTAAGCTCGTCACCTATGTTCAGTCTGCATTTTATCACCCCGAAAGGGTTCACAAAAAAATATAATGAGCTGGAAACAGGGGATACAAGAACAGAACCGAAGAATCTATTCAACGTTTTCATTAATATCTTCAATTATTTACTGAGGATACTTTCATATTATAGTTGAAACGTACTCGAGGTTTCTTCAAAAACAGTTCGAGAGGAGCACCAAAAGATGATGTGGCCCTTGGTTTCACTAAAAGTCAAAATAAATTCAGATTGACAGATTAAATGACAAATTGAATGACAGATTGAACTTGAAAGAACTATTCACATAATAACATAATGAAGTTTTCATGAGGCACTTACACAACGTGATCAATGCGTCTAGATATTGTCGCCATTATTACTATTATGCATCAGAAAAAAAGATAATCATGTTGTTGAGAACACTTCTTTTAGGATACGCAGTCAAATATGCAGTCACGAAATATAAGATAATCATAAAGTGAACAAAAGTATTTTATGTAGTAAATAACTGCAATAGTAAAAAATTCCTGAAGCAATACTAATTGGTCAGCGCGGAAAGCAGCTGATCTTTGATTAGCGTGTGTCCGTACATCCGTCCCAGAGTTTTGTCAACAGTTATAGCCTAGATTCCTCATAGAAAACTGATGATACCACTCAAAAATAAGGGTGGAATAGAGGCTATTTGCTAATCGTGGCTTAATTCAAATTTCTTAGATAATTTATAATTACAGCTATTTTGATACATCAAAGGTAGACATAAACGTGGAAGAAATTGACATAGCATTAGACACGTTCAATTTATTTAAAGCTTTCGGCTGTCACCAGCCATCATCAGTATACACGAAATTTTAACAAGTCACACCTTATATAACAAGTTATAACAAATCAGAATATTACCAAATATGGGAAAATTATATAACAAGTTATAACAAATCAGAATATTACCAAATATGGGAAAATTACTCGTCAGCATGCTGCACTATGCAAGCACTCCCTAGACGAGTAATTAATCGAACTTATCAAATAAATACAATGGAGAAGAAGAGATATTTGTGACAGCTATTTTATCAGGGTGAGTGCCGCCTCAAATTAAAACACGAGTCTTACAGTTTGCCTATCACACAGGTATCGTTTTTTGGAGATGAAAGCTAAAGGAAAGGGTTATTTTTCACCAGAGAAGTAAAGGAATTCGTAATATCAACGTATATCATCATTGAACCTGTTATTATAATACTGTTGAGTTAGCAAGCGCTGATTTTGTGTTTTGTGCCACATTAGTCAGACCTGGAGATAGAGAGAGCTCTGCTGCTGCCTCCAAAAAAGGACTTGTGTATTATCGGATATGTATATGTTATGTATTCATACAAATGTGTCCTTCAATATAGGCAAGTTTTAAATGTCACTGTAAATAAAAATTAAATAATTATTATGCACACAAAAATAAAACATGTAGTTGTAGAAATCTATCTATAGTCATCAAAAATAATCAGACAACATCTTGATTTAGGCATGGAGGTATAAAACAGAAGGAGAACGAACTCTTATTTTTCTATTATTCAGATAATGACTATTCCATTCATTGCGGTATCACTTTGATGTCATCCGTGATGCGCTTTCGGCTGGTTGTCGGTGAAACGAATACTTTTTTAAAAATTAACGACAATTTAAAAACCAAATATCATCCATTATAACAACGGATCAACTTGCTGCATAGTGACAAGCAGATTATTAAACCTAAAGCTTCCTTGAGAAACAAATGAAAATCTATGTTTTTATACAGAGTTGAAGATATCGCGTAATTCATGTATAAGTTCCAATCTACATATCTTCTGACTTAAATGCGCCTCGATAGTGCCGCGGTACGTGCAAAAACTTAGGATTATTCTCTCTTCAAAAACTGAAGCTCAGCGAAACTGCTTGAGGGGATCACGAGATATATAGAGCTAAAGTTGCAATGTTTTCGTTGCATATTTGTGACGTTTTTGCATAATTCTCCCAATTCCTACAGATTATGCATGCTAAGAACTTTACCCTAACGATCTTTAATCACATTGGAGAATTGATATGAACGAAATTTTCACGCAAGAACGCCAAAATTATAAGAATTATGCAAGATGATAGCAATTATATGTTATTACACACTGAGGACTTAAACAATGCAGCGCATCACGGATAGTACAATAGCAGATTTTGAGTTCGTTCTCCTTCTGTTTTATACCTCCATGATTTAGGTAAACGTTTATCGCCTAACATACTACTTATTGATTTAATTAGAATTTGAACTTGGAATACGAAGTAATGCTAATTTATTAATTGTTACATCACTTCTCTAACTGTTGAACTTGATTGAATTACTTTTGTCATACACAGCAGCTTAAATCGTTGGTTTTCTTAAGTACAGCAAAGGTACGGCTTGGGTACGGCTAGCTTTGGGTAAGCAGTGTGTGGTACACATAATCTAAAATGACTCTAACAATGATATTCTGTGTTTTTGTAATGTAATGTTATAATTATCAAGCAAAAGAACGAAATATACATGTTTGTAAACTCTACATACATCACTTTATAGAATGAATATTGTCTATTAAATAAATTACCTATGTGGAGTCATTATAATGTCTCTTCACTTACTTATAGTCTTGTCATCTATATATTAATAGCCGATTCTCTGTCTGTCTGTCTGTCTGTTTGTTTGTTTGTTTGTTTGTAAGTCACGCAAAATGGTAGATTGAATTGTGAGCGAAATTATTTCTTTTTTTGTGTGCGACGTGAGTTCGAAGCATATACATTGCAAACCCAATCGAGCGTGACTTTTTTTGGCTGATGAACTAATAGGAATAACGTTTCGTTTTTATTATTATTGTTAGTTTTATATTCCACGTTGACTTGGCTTTGAAAACAATACATCAACTAAATACAAAGAAACTAACTGATTAAACATTTTGGACAAAAAGCAGCAGTGGCAGAACGTGGCAGCATGTTTGGTTTGCCAGTGTATCCTAACGTATCCTTGACTGTCTGAGACGGGTAAACTTTTTTTTCGAGCAATCAAAATGTTTAAAAACCGATTGGTAAAAAAAGAGTATCATGAAGCGAAATATTTTTTTGCTTTTCTTTTAATTATTAAATTTCTTATTTTAATTGTTATGCGCTTAATATCGAACGTTTTTTTTTCATTCACTTTATTCATTTAGCACGTGCCTTTTTTTCTCTCCTCCGGCGTGATCTTTTTAAGAACAGAAACGATTCCCCCCTTACGTTTGATAGCACCCATGTTAGAGCGCGTAACTTTTTTAAAACAAAAGCTAATAAAAAGTTGAAGTTTTCTCTCTCTGCGTTTTGAGTGTATTGTTACACTGATAAAAGATGGGTTTTACCAGAGGTTGTGACTTCGAATCTGCTTCTGGTTGAACACAAGTTGTACGAGCCGTTTATAAGGAAATTTGACGTTTATTGATACAGTGATACAGAGCAGGTGGACATGGGCGGCGAGCGACGCCGCCTTGGCGGCTAGTCTATATATTAATAGCCGATTCTCTGTTTGTCTGTTACGCAAAATGGTAGATTGAGGTGTGAGCGAAATTATTTCTTTTTTTGTGTGCGACGTGAGTTCGAAACAAATACATTGCAACCCAATCGAACGTGACTTTTTTTGGCTGATGAACTAATAGGAATAACGTTTTGTTTTTATCATTATTGTTAGTTTTATATTCCACGTTGACTTGGCTTTGAAAACAGTACATCAACTAAATACAAAGAAACTAACAGATTAAACATTTTGGACAAAAAGCAGCTGTGGCAGAACGTGTTCAGTTTGCCACTAACTCTTGCCTGACTGTCTGAAATGGGTGAACATTTTTTGTGAGCAATCAAAATGTTTATAAACCGATAGGTAAAAAAAGAGTATCATAAAACAAAATGTTTTTTTTTGCTTTTCTTTTAATAAATTAATTTCTTCTTTTAATTGTTAAGCGTTCTGATCGAGCGTTTTTTTATTCTATTTATTCATTTAGCACGTGCCTTTTTTCTCTCCTCCCGTGTGAACTTTTTAAGAAGAGAAACCATTTCCCCCCTGACGTTTGATAGCACCCATGTTAGAGCGCGTAACTTTTTTAAAACAAAAGCTAATAAAAAGTTGAAGTTTTCTCTCTCTACGTTTTGAGTGTATTGTTACACTGATGAAAGATTGGTTTTACCAGAGGTTGTGACTTCGAATCTGCTTCTGGTTGAACACAAGTTGTACGAGCTGTTTATAAGGAAATTTGACGTTTATTGATACAGAACAGGTGGACATGGCCGGCGAGCGACGCTGCCTTGGCAGCTAGTCTATATATTAATAATCGATTCTCTGTCTGTTTGTTTGTTTGTTTGTAAGTCACGCAAAATGGTAAATGTGAACTGCGAAAGAGAGTCAGCAATGCAAGATCACACATAAATTATTTCTGTTCTTGTGTGCGACGTCAGTGTGAAACCATTGTATTGAGACCCTAATCGAATGCGACGTTTAGGAAAAATTATCTCGGTAACCAATAGGGATAGGGATAGGGATATTGATCTCTGAGATTGCATTGTTTGAGCCTCAAGCAGCATACAGTGCATTTATCTTTGGCTTTAAGAACAAAGTCACCTATTTGATGAGAACTCTACCAAACATTAGTGAACAGCTTGAGAAACTAGATGAAGTTATCACCCAAAAATTCATTCCAGCAATAACTGGTGGGATAAACATATCAAATAATGATAGGAAATTACTGGCACTACCACCTAAACTCGGAGGTATGGGAATTCCACTGTTTGGAGAATCTTCAAAATTTGAACATCAAAACTCGATATTAATCACTAAGAGTTTACAATCTAATATTAAAAACCAAAACCCACAATATGAAGTGGATAGTGACCTTAAAAAGAAACAGATGCAAATCAAATCCGAAAAGCATGTCCGTCAAACTGATCAGCTGCAGCAAATAAGATCTCGAATGAATGAAATGCAGCTCAGATTAAACGACCTCGCAAGTGAAAAGCATGCATCACTTTGGCTTACAACACTGCCTCTAAAAGACGAAGGATACACGCTTACAAAGCAACAATTTTGGGATCTTGTCAGAATGAGATATGGCTGGCAACTCAAAAGACTTCCTGGAGTTTGAGAATGTGGTATTTCATTCACTGTTGAACATGCACTGAGCTGTAAAAAAGGAGGTTTCGTGTCTCTTAGACACAACTACGTTCGTAACGTTACTGCTAGATGGTTAAGTGAATGCTGCAAAGACGTTCGAATAGAGCCTCAGCTACAGCCGCTGACAGGTGAGACTCTGACATCTACAAACACAAGCGATGAAGCAAGACTCGACATATCCGCTAGAGGTTTTTGGGAATCATATCAACTGGCATTTTTAGACATAAGGGTCTTTAACCCGATGGCAAAGAGATATATGAACCACAGCATGAAAAAAGCGTACGAGATCAATGAAAAAGAAAAGAAGCGGAATTACAACGATCGGATTTTGCAACTCGAACACGGAACTTTTACTCCTCTTGTGTTCGCCGCAACTGGTGGCCTTGGATATGAATGTGAGAAATTCTACAATCGACTTGCATCCATTCTCTCTGAGAAAAGAGAATGTACATACAATATTACCGTAAACTGGATCAGACGTAAGCTTTCATTTTCACTAATTAACTCGATAACGACATGCATAAGATGCAGCAGAGGTAACAGATCAGACCAGTTAAAATCCTCGACAGACCATGACGTTACCGTCAGTGAAATGCTGGCAACGAAAAATCAGTGAAAGAAACGTAAATTTATATATCCTAAATCAGTACGTAATAATTTTTGATATATTTCTATGTATTTATATTTATATTGATATGTAATTTTTTAGAATATAATGTTATCAGTTTAAAAAAAAAAAAAAAAAAAAAAAAACCAATAGGGATAACTGACGTTTTTTTGGGGTCCCCAATACAGGTTATGGGATAACGAAAAAATTTAGGCCAATTTTTTTTTGCGACGGGTGTGTGACGTCATCAAAATCTTTGATCGACGATATCTCTGTAACATATGATCCCATACATTTTCTTGCTCAGAATTTCGAGCTTTACAAGATGGTAACACTTTCTATTGTCAATTTCTTAATTCCATTTTTCGTGAACTCTTTGGGAGGTGACTCAACGCAGGCTGAATATGATGGGCGGCGAGCGACCCCGCCTTGACCGATTCTCCGTCTGTTTGTTTGTTTGTTTGTTCGTTTGTTTGTAAGTCACGCAAAATGGTAGATTAAGTTGTCAGCGAAATTATTTCTTTTTTTGTGTGCGACGTGAGTTCGAAGCAAATACATTGCAACCCCAATCGAACGTGACTTTTTTGGCTGGTGAACTAATAGGAATAACGTTTTGTTTTTATTAGTATTGTTAGTTTTATATTCCACGTTGACTTGGCTTTGAAAACAGTACATCAACTAAATACAAAGAAACTAACTGATTAAACATTTTGGACAAAAAGCAGCAGTGGCAGAACGTGGGAGCATATGTTCGGTTTGCCACTAACTCTTACCTGACTGTCTGAGACGGGTGAACTTTTTTTTGAGCAATCAAAATGTTTAAAAACCGATAGGTAAAAAAAGAGTATCATATCAAAACAAAAGGTTTTTGTTTGCTTTTCTTTTAATAAATTAATTTCTTTTTATAAAGCGCTTCTGATCGAACGTTTTTTTATTCTATTTATTCATTTAGCACGTGCCTTTTTTCTCTCCTCCCGTGTGAACTTTTTAAGAAGAGAAACCATTTCCCCCCTGACGTTTGATAGCACCCATGTTAGAGCGCGTAACTTTTTTAAAACAAAAGCTAATAAAAAGTTGAAGTTTTCTCTCTCTACGTTTTGAGTGTATTGTTACACTGATAAAAGATTGGTTTTACCAGAGGTTGTGACTTCGAATCCGCTTCTGGTTGAGCACAAGTTGTACGAGCCGATTATAAGGAAATTTGACGTTTATTGATAGAGTGATACAGAGCAGGTGGATATGGGCGTCGCTCGCCGCCTTGGCGTCTAGTCTATATATTAATAGCCAATTCTCTGTCTGTTTGTTTGTCTGTATGTCACGCAAAATGGTAGATTGAGTTATGAGAATTATTATTTCATTTTATTTTGTGCGACATCAGTGTGAAACCATTGTATTGAGACCCAAATAGAATGCGACATTTAAGGGAAATTATCTCCTTAACCAATAGGGATAACTGACGTTTTTCGGGGTCCGCGATACAGGGGATAGGGTGACGAAAAATTTGGTTCTAATTTTTTGGGGTGACGGGTCTGTGATGTCATCAAAATATTTGATCAAGGATATCTCCGTGACGGTTGGTCGTAGCGAAATGATCCCATACATTTTTTTTATCGGTTTATCGAGCTCTACAACATGGACACACTTATCATTGCGAATTCCTTAATTTAATTTTTCGTGAACTCTACGCAGGCTGGACATGGTTGGCGAGCGCCGCCGCCTTGGTGGCTAGTTTTTTTTTTAAATTAATCACTTATATATTTTTTTTGAGGCTGACAATTTTGGTACATCGTTTTGTCATATATTCTTGTTCCCCATTTGATTTTGAAGTAATATTCATTGCAAAGATTTTGTACATATGTTTCGTTTTAAAAATAATGACTTTCGAAAACTGCCAAAATTTGGTTTCCATAATTTGCTGGTCCTGTTGCTTCCATTTCATGTAGCTGTAACTCAGAGCCAAGACGAATTTAGAGCAAAATATTTGGCACAGTTACCATTCAAAACATAGACAAGAAAATATCTCCAAATAAGATAATTTTGAGGTGGTCACTATCACTGGTGTCAGCCTCTTACAAAAAGTGGCTCTTTAATAATCGGCAGTTTTGCATGCTTTTTTTATTTTCAGTGACAAATATATGAATGGTGCATTACTCATACAAGCACATGATAATATATTTTAGATATCATCAGTTATTTTTAGTCATTCCTTGGCAAACTTCATCTTTGTAATGCATGTGAGAAATTTGCTTCTTAACTCTTTGCAATCATTAGAATAAAGATCTGCATGGAATTTTGTGAATTATACTCTAAGCTTTTTTAAGGAATTGCTAACTTCTTTTGATTTTAATGCAAACATGTATTCATTCACAATCCAATTTTATTGAGTTCACTTCAAAGACAATCGTATTTGTTTTATTTGTGAAGATGTCCTTAGATAACATAGATAAAACTGTACACAAAGTCAAATGAAACATTGATAAGTGTTTGATATGCTTTGTATGTTTAAAGAAAATATTTCAAAAGCATATAAACATTAAAACATTTTATTGAATTAATATGGACACAATTTTGAGACGAGACTTGTTTGGTTTTAACATTGAATGTGATTTTTTCCGTTTTGCTTAACAGTCAAACTTTGGCGAAAGCGCTGACCTTCAGGCCTCCTGGCCTCTTGTTTAGTCTGCTCAAGAGAAAATATTGGACAATGGTTCAAGTTATACATTTCCAATATACATATATAGTATACATACATATAACTATACATATAACGTATAGTCAGATAAATATGAACACTTGTTGAACAAATTATTTCGCGATGGTGCCAGATCTGTTGATGCATGTTCCCAAGACTGATTATATAAAACGCATGTGATTATTATACCGACTCCTACTACAGGGACCACACCCATAATGGAAAAAAATGCCACCTAGTTTTTTATACTCTTGACCTGCCAAATAACTCATTTCAATCATAAAATTGCTTCTAACAAGTCTGTGCACACGAAGCTTTATATTTGTACATAGTGGCCCTCACTAAAGGATGTTTTATACTAATGATAAAGCCGCCTTTTTAATGACATTAGAATCTCAAAGAGAATAAAATAGAATTAGTCGCACATACAACGGTTTTTTGCCGCTTTCATTCCCTCCTTTCGCCCGGATTCAATTTAATCTATTCAATCTTCAAACTAAGGTAATTTAATCTAATGCTATATATTAATCATCATTTGACATTTCAATCAAATCTGTCTCTAATATAAACTAATCTAATTTCTAGCTCATCTGATCTAATGCTACACTCATCATCATTTCAATTTATTCAGTATACTCAATTCAATGTAATTCAATTCAATGTAAACTAATTTAATTTAAGAGCACTTCATAATCGAAGATATTCTCTCAGAGATTACGAATGACTAATCGTGTGCCATTGCATAAACCATCCTTCAAAAATAAATTTCGCAGCAACATCACTATACTGTTTAATTTCAAGTGTGTGTAGGCATTCCAGAAGGAGTAAGAGAATTGATGAACTCCATCGGATAAAGATCAATCTCTTCTTGCTCATCAGAAACAACAGAATCGACACTAAAGTGTGTAACCGTTTCACCAGGCATTCCCTTAAGAATCTGTTCGGTAATCACTAATGCCCCATCATTGGTCTGTGACAGAATTACACAACTCGACATATCCTCTCCTCCAGCATGGTTAAAAATAGAATAGACAATATCATCATTTTCATAAACAACACATTCATGTGGAATTTTGATGGAGTCTTTAAATGGATCATTCACTTTTTTAGGTATGACTCCAATTCCTAATTCAAGTAGGAATTCCCAAGGTGCAGCTCTTATGTTGACATTCAGGTGAAAGATTCGCACTATTGCCCACAAGATAAAGCTCTTGATGAATGCTTCCACTAATTGAGCTGGTCTGCCTCTTTTCACAACTGGAAGTGTCTAAAACCACCACCTAACAACCTTTCCAGCAAAAGGCACATCACTGTTACAATCATTCTATCACCTCAAGTGCATGCGTAGAAATCATACTTCATCAAATATTACAATATCCTGGCTAAGTAAAAAATCGGCGTACCTACTTGACATTGCACGTTGCGTTTTCCAATACAGAAACAGGTAATTTTAAAAGAAAATGGACTGTTGTACCATTTCGTAACAGCGTTACTGCAGCTCCAGGCAACGCACACGTACTTACTGATAGGTTTCTTCCAATAACCTTGCGAATGAGGTAACTGTACGTGAAAGTTTTATCTGTTCCACCAGGTCAATCAAGGAACAAAATTTTAGCATTATTATTGTCGTTTAGAAACAGCAAGCTGGTCAGCATTCAACGTGTTCCTCATGTTGATGGCCTCTTCCCTCATTTCATCAGCATTTGGTAGATCTTCAGCAATAGCTTGTTTAAGAGCAAGTAAATCAAAGTCAATAACAACACCCTGCAAAACTGATGTAGGACTTCCTGAATTTTACCAAGAGCTGACTGCTCTACTTGTACTTCCTGCCTGTATCTGTGTCTCAAAAAATCTTCAATGATGTGAGCACGAAATCTTTCCCATAACTCAGCTGGATTGCTTGGCTCTCCATGGATCAGAATGAAAGAGAACACTTTGGAATTTTAAAAGGACTTGCTGATGTGGCAAGTTCTTCCATGGTTTGCGTCCACAGAGTATCGTCATTTAATAGTCCAAGTGCAATTTACGCTTCCTTAGAAGATCTATATAGAATTCCATTAATAGTTTTAAGGAAGTTGCAATAGGAACATGAAACAGCAGCACACGTAAGAATTACATTTCACCCTGCCGAGTGTTAGCATTGTACATTCTACTTACAATTTTGTCTGCTCCACGCTGCCGTGATTGAAACACGTAATGGTGGGGGATTTCGGGATAAAAATAAAGACATGCCTGTCCGTCAACACGATTCAATTCGAAATAA
The DNA here is from genome assembly GCA_027922465.2 of Turritopsis dohrnii. Classification (NCBI taxonomy): domain Eukaryota; kingdom Metazoa; phylum Cnidaria; class Hydrozoa; order Anthoathecata; family Oceaniidae; genus Turritopsis; species Turritopsis dohrnii. The sequence goes on along the minus strand of BQMF02000799.1, from coordinate 48,128 downwards.
GCAATTGACTTAGTGTGCTCTTGTCCTATTTTCAGTGCTGCTTGTTCCTGTCCTTCTCTGAAAAAATCTGCTGGTCAGGTGGACAGGGAGTCGTAAAATAGCATGTGCATTGGAAAGGACATACACATTGCGTCTAAAAAGTTTTTGATTTCGTCGTGATCGATACGCGCATTGATATCAATATGAGCAGTATCGTGTCCTTTGCAAATGTATTTGTAAATGTATTTAATGGAAACACAGGCCTCAAAGTTTATATGTGCAGTGTACTTTTTGCTGAGAAAAGGGTTGTAAGGGACGATCCATCTGTTGTCAAGAACCATATTCTGAATTCAAATAGTTCTTCCGTCATCTAGTCGGTGATATAAAGGATAGCCGTCCACATTTAAAACAGTTCTATTGTTGAACTGCTTCGGGAAATTTGTACTGCACTTACCATCTGGCATACACGGTGAAAAGACATTCCAATGGCCACACGGACCATGGACCATGCCGAATTTGGTGATTTCGTTCTGGTTCTTGGTTCCGATTTGGAATTGGTACTGATATCAATGAATCAATGCCATCATCATGTGCACATATGAGGTTGACTCCTTTTCTGAAATTCGATAACATCCATCTGTGCTACTATTACACCTAGAACAGAATCTTTGATAAAATCGTTTTTGAGAGCTTCCAATATCAATTTGAATACTCGTGTAACCAGATCCGGCCTATCTGATTTTAGCATCTCAGGCCATTTCGGATTGTATATAAAAGTTAAAAATAAATTTGGTTTACCTTTCTTTTGAACTTAATACCATAGTATTAAGGTACAATTGGTGCATATTTCTCGGTCAACCTGAAAAAATAGATGGCAATACAACGATATTACCTGCACGGAGGTTTCGTTCATGAGCAGTTTCCCTAAATATTCCATCAAGCCTGTGTAGCTATCCACCCGTAATTGCTTTTGGTTCTGGCGTATGAAGTCGAGTCTAGCTCATTCTACTTTGACATAGCTGTCAACAACAAACTGTTGAAATAGTGTTCCAGCTAAATGCAGAGCAGAAAATTCACGTCTAATGGCAATACGATAAATGTAATACTGCAATTGTGTAATTTTATTCCGCCTTTCAGTTGCATGCTGTTGCACGTGATTCATGTTAGGACTCCATATAGGATCACCTCTAGGAAAAATCATTGGATACATCATGAAGTTAATGTTTGCACATGTGTAAAAAGTATTACGCAAGGGCTGACCTCTTGGATAAACTACAATATTTCTACCAGCGGGAGGTGCACCATCGTTACCTACGAAAATTGCTGCAACTTCTTCGTGATGTGGAGCATTGCATCTCCTCCTCTCTTCACTTTCGCGCATATACATACTCACTACCGAGGTTAAGTTGGCTAAACTTTTTCTTTCTGAGTCACCCTGTATTAAAAGGTGCGAAATCTGAGACTCTCAATTCAAGGAATTGCTTGAAAGAAATTTATTCAAACGTGCGAAACAGTGGCTTTGTTAAAGAGAAAGCGATAAAAAATCGTTATGTAACTTTTTTATTTTTGCAAATTGATGTTTATGTTGAACATTTTAATTGATGGTAAAGAAAGTAATGAGTTTTTCCAAATTTATTTTTTACATTTTCTTTTCTTCTTCTTTTCCATTCCCTAAACAATACATCATGAGAAAAACAAAAAGATAATGATTCCATTAAAATAAAATTTATAAGAATAAATTGGATATATACTTAATGACTGCGGCAATGTTTTTTGTTGCCACTTTTTTGAAATACCCTATAAAGTGTTGACGTATGTTATTAGTTATTGCACGGTTATGATAATAGTTTTTTTTTGCTGTCTATTGTTAAGCATTTCTGAATGATCATTATGAAACTAATAACTGTAGCCGTATAAACCTCTATAGAGAGCTTACGCAACTGCGATTCTACGGCGGTTAGTAGTTATGTTGTTATGGTAACTTTATAATATCTGCTTGTTGCCTCCGTCATTGTGAAATGCTTACGCAAACTAACAATAACAAAAAATAAACAAATATGGCGGCTGATCCAGCCAAAGCCTTTGCTCTACAGCAAAGTTTATTGCTTAACAAATATGAAGCGGAAGCAGTTACTGATGAATGATGTATTATCTTAGAAATCTTTTATTTACGATGCTATCAAACCAAGCACAATAGTCCAAATATCAAAATACCAAACCGTGATTTATCATTAGTTCTTAGAGAGTTCATATCGAATGTTTACATACATGAACAGTCAGAGTGTTTTCGAATTTTTTTGAAATGAAGATGCAATGCAATGCAAACAAAAGATCTTCCTAATGTTTTTCTCATGGCTACACATGAGAAAAACATTAGGAAGATCATCAAGACATAAGGCAAATTTAAACATTTAACAAATTTCCCAAGAGTGTTATGCGGCACTACAAGATCATGACGAAAATATTAATGCTATTTGCAGTATAGGTTCCACAAAAAAAGTCGTTTCCCTTACTGAAAATAAATCTTTTCGAAAATAATGACAAACATTATGCCCAAGGGATTGCAATAGTAATCCTGTCGAACAACTTAAAATAGAATTAAAGACGGTTTCTACTTGTATTAACTTTTGAAATAACTATTGCATCTTTTATCGGTAACTGAATGAAAACCATGTAATCATTATCATAAAAGCAAACATTGAATATCATTAAGAAATGTAAATTGAAATCAGCAAATTGTTTTGTTTACATTTTTTTCCGATTTTTTTCTTTGGTACTAATCAATTGCGTATGATGATTTCACAATAGTCTTCTCTACGTAATGAGCACCTGCGTATGTTCTACGGCTACGGTAAATTCATTACTTTTCCGTCGTAGAATGTACACGGCGGATTGGTATCTGCAACACAGTGCATTATTTCATGATCTCCTTGAATTTCCCAATCACCTGGTTCACACCGCCGCCGTGGAATCACAGTTGCGTAAGCTCTCTTATATCTCCTCGCTCACTTTGATTCACTGTGGGGGCAACAATATAAGTGCCTTATTTATACTTATAAATTCTGGAAAATTTCTTGCAGAAAATGCTGCATTGATGTTTGTATATTTGCCATGAAATCGCAAAAATTAATAAGCTTTTCCTTGCAATTGATAAGCTTTTCCCCATTATAGAGGAAAAATGACTTGTACTTCAGATCACAGAAATAATAGACCCCGAAACAAGAAGACATAGTATTTTGCTTTTCAATCTATCTCTATTACATCTATATATTAATACCAGATTCTCCGTCTGTTTGTTTGTTTGTAAGTCACACAAAATGATAGATTTAGTTGTGAGAGTGATTATTTTATTGTATTTTGTGCGACGTCAGTGTGAAACCATTGTATTGAGACCTTAATCGAATGCGACGTTTAGGGAAAATTATCTCGGTAACCAATAGGGATAACTGACGTTTTTGGGGGTCCACAATATTGGCCATGGGGTGACGAAAAAATTTGGGCAACATGACGTCATCAAAACTTTTGATCGACGATATCTCCGAAACGGTGCCTCATAGACATTTTCTTGCTCAGAATTTCGAGCTCTACAAGATGGTAGCACTTTCCATTGTCAATTTCTTAATTCCATTTTTCGTGATCACAACGCAGGCTTAACATGGGCGGCGAGCGACGCTGCCTTGGCGGTAGTCTATATTATTACTATTACATTCAGAACATTTTTTTTCTGGTACAGGTAAAAATTAGGGAGATTCTTTAGATTTATTATAGATATAAGAATATTTTTTACATTCTAGACATATAATGAAAATGAAGATGAGTAAAGGATAAAAAAGAACTTTATTCATTCACGTTTATTTCACAAATTCCAAATTTTTTTCAGGTTCAATTCTCAAAAATTTGTCACGTAATTAATTCTCTCGCAAACATTTTATTACTAGCCATATTACATATTACTTGCCTATTTAAACAAATATTAACATTGACGTTTTCATTATCAGCATGGAAACAATCACCAGCGAAATTACCATCCCTTGGTACAAATTTCTTCCCCATCTAGGAATGTCTCTCAGCAAGACACGTTACTTTATTCTGTCTTGCGGAATTTAACTTGAGGGATCATTTCACTGTGAAAACTCTCACAAGCTGTTTACTTATTGCTGGCTCTGCCTAAAATCTTCCAACTGTGTGTAGTGATCTTGCTACCAGAGATAGCAGATGTTGGCCTTTTGTTGGTAAGTTGGATTAACTCAACATTAACCAACAATGACCAGCAATTTTCCCAATTTTGAATGCAAAAAGATTCCGACCAATGAGCTACATCCAGACCCATTGGCAGAACTGTCTTTTATTTTGATTGACAGTACGGGTCGACCGGTCAGTTACCGACAGTTAGGTTTGCTTTCCGTTCGGAATTAGGAAAATTGTCAAACATAAAAAGCACTTTTAGTCGTTGTCATTTTCTACATTTTTGTGCCATTATGAAATCCATTTGAAAATCAGACAAAATTCAATACAAATTATTTCAAAGAAAAATTTATATGACTTTCCATGAACTGAATTTTACTTTGTTAAAATTATTTTATTGAGTTTTGTTGGCCAATATTGACTCAACTGAAATTGAGAATTCAGTAACTATTTTCCCTATAATATGCGAGTTAAAATTATGATCCTGTAAATAAAGTTTCTATATGATCTCACTTTTGTTAAATGGAATAAATTATGTGCAGTTGTACGTAACTTATCGCACTTTTACTTTTAGTAATTAGCAACTGCTTCGCATCTTCATGTAACCTCATCTTAGGACCACTTCATTGGTAGAAACGAAAGTTCACCTGCATGACTAACCAAACACGTAGTTTCTTCAAAACGTAAAGCTGGAAGGTCTAACTTGTAAAATTGAAATTTGAAGCTTAAATGAAATGGAACAAGAAGCCGCTTGGCTTGAAGACTTCAGGACATAACACAACAATAAATATCTAGCCTCAAAAATACAACATTTTCGAATTGCCAAATTTTGGTCAAATCTGACAAAATGACTGCCAAATTCAAAATCAGCACCTTTCAAATGTCCTCTGTGCAAAATTTCATGAAAATTGAAGAACTTTCGAAATTTGGTCCAAATTTGGCCTAAATTGCCTAATTTTAGTCAAACCTGGCGATATCATTGTCAAATTCGAAATTAGCACCTTTCAATCGTGCTCTGTGCAAAATTTCATGAAAATTAGACAACTGGAAGTCCGAATTTGGCCGAATTTGCAAATTCGGAACGATGTCATGTAAACGCTGCACGAAATCGTTCCATAGTTAATATATGATCGTTCATAACTTGGAGGAGTAGTATTAGTAGGAGGAGGAGGAGGAGATACCACGGGTATTTTAAATACTTTACTCCACCACGGGTGTCCTAAAGTCAATAAAGTATCAAAGTTGTTGTAGTTGTAAGGCCCGTATGATTTCTATAGAAACATGTCATATTGCCGTTTGTATAGTTTATATGTTGCCACAACTTCTCGACTAATAAGGAAAATGATTTAATTGTTGTAAAAAAATTTATAGTGTTTATAACGTTTAACTTGACATTTAGTTAAGGCGACTTCCGTTAGAAAAAAATACGCATGTAATTCATTATTCGGCTCATAGAAATTTGTGTTTTTGGTCTCAATGAGACATGTAGATCGGAAGTAATTATTTGTATGCATTGTCATTTATGCATTATTCATTCAAAGACTTACTCTTTTGTGAAAATACTACAGGGACACCTTATGTCACGAGAGGATTTTAATATGTCTGCTTTACTTTTTCAATACGCACCAACCAAATTCCGGCATACCAGGTACTATTCAAGCTATTCTAGAAAGATGGTCATTTCTTTTGTGACTGAGGGTGATCTTTAGATTTTTGAGCATACAGTTTGCGCGGACTTGAAGGTTAATTGATAACAAGAACTGGAAGGGAAAACGATAGCAGTATTTAAAACTCACAATATACAAAAGAAATATCTTAACTTCATTTGAAATTCTGCCTCAAATTTAAGTATCCTTTGTTACCTTCTAGACATTGTTATAATATAATATACCTTTCAAATAGATTTGTAGGCGTAAATAAGGTCTAATGAAAAACACCATAAAATACTTTCTTCGAACAAAAAATATATCCATAATGTGCGTACTGGAAGAATGGATACGTATTTTATATCAAAATTTGATTTTTTAAAAGACCATATGTAAAAAAACAAACAAACTTTATCGAAAGAAACAAAATGAAAGCAAAAAATCTATCAGCAAAACTGCATTTAAAACTTTTATTCAAAACAGGAAATGTGCAAAAATACATGACAAACAAGACACCAATGCAAAAAAAGTTTTAATGCTTAAAAGAAGAACCATTTCTTCGATAAATATTATTAACTGTATGTGAGCTTCGAAAGACCAGACATAAACAATGACAAAGTCATATTTTTTCGTAACTAAGTGTAAAATACCAAAAATACTTCGCTTTCGCTGCGTCGTGTTAAATATAAAAGTACAACTTCGCTCATTGTTGATCTGTGAGTTTACCTGTTATGAGGCACAAGAAATGCATGAAAATATGTTAAGGTTTGGACAGTGTCAGATAAATAAAATGGACAAAAAACACGGACGGTTTTAAAGTTAAAATTTCCATCACGCATACATCATGTCGCTATTTGGTTAGAAAATTGACTTTTTCGAAAAATATGCCAATGCGCACTTGCGACAGAACTTCTTATTAACTGACAGTAATATTTCGCAAAAACGAAATTAAGTTTGACCTAAGAGTATTGAGAGTGCTGAATATGATAAGTGTTGGACTGATTAATCCTTCCTATATACATTCAAAAATATAATATTTTTGACGTACTTGTAGTAATATCTAATAACTGAAAAATACAATCGATCGACGCTGTTAATAGCAAATTTAAAAATATACTTTATGCAAAGTATGTAGAAAGATGATATGCGAACGAACTATTTATTTTCTTACAAAATACAAAGCACTGTTGCACTATTAGATAAAAATCCAAAAATTCAACTTGAACAAACAAACCAAACCTACGTCTTCCCTTTCTTCCTTTTACAATTGACACAGTATTTCTTCCTATAATAAGTGATGTATTGTGGCTCTGTTACAAGTGATTTTTCACAAAGTAACTTATTCTTCCTTGTCACATTACCTCCGATCTGATAAGATTGAACCATTGATCTGTCATAATGGTTAAATTTTGCCACTCTTTTGAAGGAGCAGGAATTAAGAAACTCCTTCCTTTTCAGTTTAAAAATTTTAAGCTCCTTCCAGAATTCGTCTCCATACGACTTGATTTTAGACCATAATGTCTTATTGAAGTAATTATATAGCATTACATCACCTGCATTCCAATCTCGAATCTGATTTTTTGTTTTCTCTGACATAGTGCTATTACTCAGCAATCTTGAATTTTGCTTTACGTACAAAATATCTTCAAAATCCAAACAAAATTCCATCTTCAGTAAAACTAAACTTTCATCAAAATATTCTGTTATAAGAACCAAATCAAATTCTCTTGCCAATTTTTGGATATACGCTGTGACGTTTTGTTTTGTTCTACCGAGATCAAATAACATTCCATTTTGTGCCAAATGCCATGTGTTCACTCTCTTTGGCAATTTTTCTATGGAAGGATTTTTCAAAAATTCCTCAATGGTCAATGGTTTGAATTGTTGGTTTGAGTCTCTATATCTAAAAACATCAGCTAGATGGAAATAATTGTATGTGCTTTCAAAGTGGGTTACTGGATCTCTTAATATGGTAATGTATTTGGAATTGTTTGACATACAAGAATCCATTTGCACTTTGTTATACCTGGAATAAATGGAAGAGAAATTAAAAACTGTATTTTCCTGAAACAGCGAAATCTCGCTCAGATTTCATAAATCTCGAAGAAGTGAACTTTATGTATGTTGATATGCTTTCGGACTTACACAGCATGATTCAAAATTATGTTTCCTTTTTCATTTCCAAGAAGCTTTTGGTTCACATATGATTTACTGAACTGGGCGGACCAACCAAATCTATTTAGACCACCTGCAGGTACAACGACGCTTAGATTATGAAAATCTGCATATCGATTTAGTATGTTGGTTATTGTGCTGCTTCCAGTCTTGTGTGTTTTTAGAAAAACGATGTGTTTTTGTTTGCCATGACACCTGAAATCATTGTGAAAGTGGGATGAAAATGTTTATATAGATATTAAAGTAATTCAATAAGATAGTATAGTAATTATAATGTATATGTATAATAATTGTGATATGTAGTATAGTAATTCTATGTAGACAAATTCTATAAAGATGAGCTTTAATAAATCCACATTTTAGCTTTAGATATTTGTTAAAACAAATTGAATGACATTACATAACTCAAAAAATTGGTTAAATGCCGGTTCAGAGTCAGATTAGTTGTTTCAGTTGCAAATCTATTTTGAATTTTGCACAGTTTTTAAGACTCGTGTTGTAAACTTTAAATAAAATTTATCTTCATTAATTTATTCATGCAGTTTTGAAAAGTCTGGGAAAATATTTACCTAATAATATATAATCTGCAGTGAACCAACAATTATCTAAAAACTCATCTAAATTTGGGGCCTTCGTTTATCTGGGCACACTGTACACCATAAAATTTCACATAATGTCAATTATAATTTCACAATGTTCTGCGGTGCATATCCAATCAGAAAAATGATTTCATGTTGCATCAATCTTTTTACGAATTTCTTAAGGAGTTTTTGTAAACAGGTCATGAATGTCAATTTCGATTAAGAATGTTTGTAAGTGCATGCCATATTGTTAATCAAACAGAAATTTCTGATTTCAGTTTATGTTGATTTTGGTATATATGGATATATTCTGCATGGCCAAAATCTATGTATTTAACATTCCAAAACAGTGTAACGGGAACTTTGCAAACAACTGCGCCTTGGTGATGTGTGAGGAATCCTGAAATCGTTTTGAAGTATGGAAATGTTACTTGATAAAGATGGAAATGTCAGTTGTCTTGATCCATTCAAAAATTGATAGAACTGCAGAAAGTTTTTTACAAAATAAAGTAAAATAAAATGTCCATCATACATATACCATGTCATTATTTGGTTGGAAAATTGACTTTTGTGAAACATATGCCAATGCACACAAGCAAAAAACATCTTCTTATATGACAGTAATAGTTCACAAAAACCCCTTTGAATCCGCTCAGAAATAGAACGATGGCTCTGGCAAGAATGGAGGGCTATACAGATTTTCTGGCAGATGAGCCTGCTTGGCAATTCAAGTAAATGACAGCATTTAGTTTGAGAAAAAAGAAAAGCAAGTTAGACCTGCGGGTGTTGAGATGGCTGAATATGATAATTTTTAGACTGATTTACTTTCCTATATACATTCAATAATATAATATTTTGACGTACTTGGAACAATATTTAAAAAATGAATAATGCAATCGATCGACGCTGTTAATAGTAAATTTCAAAATTTACTTTATGCAAAGTATGTAGAAAGATGATATGCGAACGAACTATTTATTTTCTAACAAAATACAAAGCACTGTTGCACTATTAGATAAAAATCCAAAAATTCAACTTGAACAAACAAACCAAACCTACGTCTTCCCTTTCTTCCTTTTACAATTGACACAGTATTTCTTCCTATAATAAGTGATGTATTGTGGCTCTGTTACAAGTGATTTTTCACAAAGTAACTTATTCTTTCTTGTCACGTTACCTCCGATCTGATGAGATTGAACCATTGATCTGTCATAATGGTTAAATTTTGCCACTCTTTTGAAGGAGCAGGAATTAAGAAACTCCTTCCTTTTCAGTTTAAAAATTTTAAGTTCCTTCCAGAATTCGTCTCCATACGACTTGATTTTAGACCATAATGTCTTATTGAAGTAATTATATAGCATTACATCACCTGCATTCCAATCTCGAATCTGATTTTTTGTTTTCTCTGACATAGTGCTATTACTCAGCAATCTTGAATTTTGCTTTACGTACAAAATATCTTCAAAATCCAAACAAAATTCCATCTTCAGTAAAACTAAACTTTCATCAAAATGTTCTGTTATAAGAACCAAATCAAATTCTCTTGCCAATTTTTGGATATACGCTGTGACGTTTTGTTTTGTTCTACCGAGATCAAATAACATTCCATTTTGTGCCAAATGCCATGTATTCACTCTCTTTGGCAATTTTTCTATGGAAGGATTTTTCAAAAATTCCTCAATGGTCAATGGTTTGAATTGTTGGTTTGAGTCTTTATGTCTAAAAACATCAGCTAGATGGAAATAATTGTATGTGCTTTCAAAGTGGGTTACTGGATCTCTTAATATGGTAATGTATTTGGAATTGTTTGACATACAAGAATCCATTGGCACTCTGTTATACCTGGAATGTAAATGGAAGAGAAATCTAAAGGTGTATTTTCCTGAAACAGCAAAAAGCCGCTCAGATTTCATAAATCTCGAAGAAATGAACTTTATTGATGTGGATATGCTTTTGGACTTACACGGCATGATTCAAAATTATGTCTCCTTTTTCATTTCCAAGAAGCTTTTGATCCACATATGATTTACTGAACTGGGCGGGCCAACCAAATCTGTTTAGACCACCTGCAGGTACAACGACGCTTAGATTATGAAAATCTGCATATCGATTTAGTATGTTGGTTATTGTGCTGCTTCCAGTCTTGTGTGTTTTTAGAAAGACGATGTGTTTTTGCTTGCCGTGACACCTGAAATCATTGTGAAATTGGAATGAAATTGTTTATAATGATGCTATAGTAATTCTATAACATAATATAATAATTATGATGTATATGTTCAGTAATTATAGTATTTAGTATAGTAATTCTTTATAGACAAATTCTATAAAGATGATAGTAAAATATAGAAACAATATTCATAAAATTAATTTATTGCTGCGAAGCTTTTCGTAAAATACTGTTACATTATAATTCTTAAAAACTAAAAATTCAAATTAAATACACTGTTATTTACATTTAAAACCCATCTTGGGAGTTTAGGTAATACCATTTTTAAAAAGATTTAAGAAACATATGTCAAGCTGGTCTTTTATAATAGGTTTGTATCTTCTTATAAAAAATGCCTCATTTATCTTCCTTCTTTGATTGTTTAATGGAGCTTGGTAAAGTATTCTCTAATTAAAACTGTGTCCCGGGTTGTTGATAAAATATTTAGTGGGATCTGAACTTCCCTTAGGATGCGCATGCTCCGACCATCTAACTTCCACGTTTCGTTTTTGTATTAATGGTACTACCTAAACTCCCAAGATAATTATTAAATGTAAATAACAGTGTATATAATTTGAATTTTTAGTTTTTAAGAATGATAATGCCTGAATATGTAAAAGTATTTTACAAAAATTTCGCAGCAATAAATTAATTTTATGAATATTGTTTCTTCAATTTACTATCAATCTGTGGCATCATTATTTACATCTATAAAGATGAGTTTCAATAAATCCATATGAGCTTTTGATCTTTATTGTAGCAAATTGAATGACATTCCATAGCTCTAAAAGGATCGGTTAAATTTAGGTTCAGAGTCAGAGTAGTGGGGGAACGAACTGTTAGGATATTCTTGTCGTCTGTATTTTAAGTGGTTTGAGTTTTCTTAATAGCTTTGACTATCCTGGTAGTGTGTCTGTTCAATTGAAGCATCGATCAACCTATTGATGTTAATTTTAGATATACTTACTGAATGATTCTGACGTAGGTTTGCTGCTTGTTTACAGCACTGGATAGGAAACGTTGTACTAGATAAAAATATATAAAATTATGTCATTATTATTGAGTAGAAATTCAGCCTGAAATCCTTTATACAATTCGGATAATCCATGGTAATTGATTTTATTTCACTAATTTAGAATTCAATACAGGGTACCATGCATACTTATCTGTTTTTTTCGGGCAAAGTAGACAGTAATTAATCCATTTGCCTCATGATGACGAGTATGTTTTTTTATTTTTGTCTTACAAGTGTACCAATGCGCAACTTCAACCGAAATTATCTATTTGTATAAGAAGAACGTGTACCTGATATATTTCAAATTTTACAAACTTGCATACAGAAGCGTAATGTTCCTTCAATGACATAAATACTGACAAAAACTAAATTTTCATTATTTGATATTGCCTATTACTCTGAGTAGACGTAACTGCGATACTTGGAAGAAAAGAGAAAATTCCACATTAAAACCCTGACAAAAGTGTTGTAAAGTGAGGCAAGATGATGGTCAATAAGGCCTTCGCTTTTCTGACGAATCATGGAAAGTCAGTTATTGTAATGAGTAACTACTGATGACATTAATGACATCTAATGGTGTTTCAATTAAACACAGATTTAAAGATTCATCATAATAGTCATCGTAGAGTTTCTCTTAGCAGTTTTAGTAGATCAAAATCTATGGAGATGAAACGTTGTTAGGGAATTTTGAAATGATTTGATAAGAAAAAACATACTGTCGTTAAGATACTTCATTGTTAGTAAAAAACTTGCGAAAACCAAGAAGATGAACGACCATTGTCCCTTCGGCATCACTGCTAAAAGAAATTAAAAAAAGCACATCTGATGAAATAACAGATTCATTCATTCAACTTATTCATTCAGTCAGCATTAAAAGTCTAAGAAAAAGGTGAAATGCAGCGGACCTGCGGTACGTTGTTCTTGCCTTATTGATTGGTTGATGTCGATGCTGTTCATCACTCGTTCAAAATACATTAAGTCCACAAACGTTAAAAGCATATTTATCCCTCAGTTGTTGTGAAGTACTGTTTCGTTTCAACGTTTTTGTTGTTTTTTCTTAAAGAAATTGAAAAACTTTTCTTAAGTAATGAGCGGATTTGAAAACTTCCGTCACAAAAAATACTTTTGGACATGAAATTAAGTTGCAAATTAAGTTGCTCCATGAAGTTCAGTAACTAAGTTCCTCCACATTATGCATAAATTAAATTTTCAAAGGACAACATTCATTCGATGTTAAAACAGTACATTGATTTTCTAATGTATTTAATACCATTAAACTTTTGATCTTACGATGAATTGTCTTGATGTTACGATTAATTGTCAAGAACATCAATGTATTACCGAGATTTGATTCTTATAGATTTTAAGAAACTCACTGCACTTAAAATCAGAAATCGACTAAATGACAGAGTAAGACTTAAGCTTTGTCTTCTACAATGTACATTCTTTGTAAAAGCTTTCCAATTCATATTGAATTAGCTGCGTTTGACTGCTTAATTCTATCTTATCAAGTGACACACCTAGCAACTTCCACCACGGGGCTTTTATCTCCTATACTTCGTATAAAGAGAAAAAGCCATGAGACTTAGATTGAACGTGAAACTTTTAAGCTGCATGCATTCATCGAACAATTTGTGAGACCATCAATATTCCCGATGAAAGCTTTGTCGAAAGAATGACAAAATTGTGTATCACATGGCCTATTGATGATATGACACAGAAATCAAATTAAACGGAAGAAAATTATCCAATATATCAGTAACCAAGGGATTCAACCAACCGTTAAGATAGGATTTACAATACTTGACAAAGTATTGTGATGGTAAACCTCAAAAACTTGAAATTCATTCCATAGTTCTCTCTCTCTTTCATATCAATGTTTCTTGACAAACCAGCGCAGTATCCTATCAAAAGACTCGCACTCTGGGAATGGATATTTAAATTGAAAAGTAAAAAAATCTGCCGATCTGTCACAATTATATCCTACTAGCCGACAAATCGGCGTCGCTTGCCGCTCATGTTCAGCCTGCGTTGTTTCACCCGAAGAATTCACAAAAAATAAAATTTAAATTTAAGTTAATGCTGTAATAGAGCCTTGACCGCAAAAGTTTTTCCCAAATTTTTCCCAGGAAACCATGTGCTTAAATCCTGTAAAAAATGTTTGAAATGATTGAAACTTTTCATAAAAATTATACATCCAAGTGAAAAAAGCCAATAAGGTGTCAAACATGAGTCGGACATGAGTCATATTGGGCAGAGTCATATTGAGCAAGTGGGAGCTTAGATTTTCTTAGAAAGAGCCAGCCATAACACATTATTGAGCTTCTTCGCAGTTCTTGCAAATGAAAGCACTCATATCTGGGGAACCCTTTTTTAGTTTTAAATATATCATCTTTCTTCCTTGGCTAAATCATAACAAACAGCAATAAAAAACCTTGTTATTCTTCATATATTCAGTTACCCATCACTGTGCTCTAACTAAATACATATTAGTTTAACTGTAGTTTTAACAAAAACAAAAAGGATAACTTTACTTTAGGTACTAATTCACACCATAAGTAAACAAAATCAATCATTCTGCAATCATCCAAACTATTTTCAAAGACCTCCAAACTCTAACCTGTAAATTAGTAAACTTTCTTTACCTTCCAGCACAATTTCTTTCTGTAAATGTTTACTTAATGAAACATTTTCTTCTTACTTTTACTCTCTGTTTTCCACTACCAAAATTCCGCTACTATTTTTACACACAGGTGGTTGCAAAGCATAAAAGCGGATTCACTTAAGGTCATTCATTTAAGACAATCAGAGAACAAACAGAGAATTGAGCATTACTATATAGATGTTTTCGATTTGTTTATGGGCACATCTATTTATTTATTTATTAGCAGATACAAAATACGGTTCTAGCAAGTCATGAGTTATGAATCAATCAAAATTCAATGTTGTACTATGTGTCATGAGTCAGTCAAAGTCATAAAATCAAAATCAGAAGAATAACAGGTAAATCTTAAGGCAAATATCCACTTCGGATGAATCTGATAGGATCGCTAGTAATACTTCAATATATTAGGAACAAAGTTGTAGAGAAAAATATCTCAAAACATAATGACAGCTTTGATGACATCATCAAATATGTCGGCAATATTTTTAAAATGGCCATTAAAAGAGTTTGAGAAACGTAATCGTCTTACTTTTTCTTTGTTTTGAAAGCTAATACAATGAACATAATGAAAGTATAAACATAAATAAACAAAAATTTCTCATTTGTTCTGCCATGAGGCACCAAAGTTGAAGAAAAAATTTATGAACAGCGCGAAATCGAGAATTTTTTCACATATTCATTAAATTTTCATAACTTTTGATTGAAAAGTGCTTTAAATTTCACTGAAATATGTTCAGTAATGATAGAAAGGTCTTTGAGGAAAAATTTCTCAAAAAATCCACCTCCTTCCATGATGACGTCACTAACTATGTCAAATTTTCATGCCAATGAATAAATAAAACGCCTTTTTGTTTCAGAAGATCTGGCCTACATGGCCAAAGAGATGATAGCAGAAATTTTGACCTTCTAATTCATATAGACCTAGCTAATATAAAAATCTCTACACTTGAATATAAGAGAACATAAAAGAAAATGAGGGTTTGGACCCTCAGCTATAACATGTCATCACAAATCATTTTTTATACAGCTAGTAGTGTTTTTCGCAAATTAATTTAGAATGATCTTCGCAAACTGTATCGCCGCACTTTTGGCATCTTGATTTCACCTTCTGTAATTTGTTTTTCTTTACTTTGTGAAACCCAAATATGCAGTTTCATCTTCCAAACTTTATGACCGCAAAGTCGGCAAAAAAAATTTATTTTCCAAATAATTGATGATATGGACATGCAACCCCATGAAAACTACATAAATTCCATGTTATCTATGTAGGAAAACTATTCCCCTCAACATAAAATTACGACGATATCGCTCACTCATTATGAAAAAGCTACTTCTCAATCAAGCTAATGGTATGCCTGTGAGATAGACCAGATAGACTCTATGGCTCCAATTAATTTTCAGACAAACAATGACTTGTAGTAAGCTTTTACATATCGTATGACACCCTGATCCATTGGCTTTGGGGTCGTGTTTATTGGTGGCAAGAAAATCAAATCGACTGATGGAAAGTTATAAATTGATGGATGGATCGGACAATTATCAACCACTAGAGCAATATCTTTTCCTTCAGTAGTAAACAGCTGATCTATTTCACGGACCCATTCTTCAAGCAATTTGCTGTCAATCTATCTTCTGATTTGAAAGCGGGAGTGACACAGCCACCCTTTTCCCCCGCTGCACTAGCCGCTGTTAATCCTGCCAGTCGAGCTCACTATCCTTATCACCAACGCATCTTTCATCTTAGAGATGGAGAGATCTTACGAAAAAACGAACTAAATTTGCCTGCATTGTAGATTTGGTTGAGTTTATACTTAGAGAGCATGATTGGCAATGTCTCTTCTCAAGTTGCAGTCATTTCATCGGTGCACGCCAGAGATCTTTTTGAAATATAGAATGTAATGCTTTTCGAGAGCTCAAGTCAACATCGGGAGCATGGAAATTCTCAATGCTCATTTTTTTTGACAAAATCTATAGCTTTAGTTTTTAATATTAAAGCTGAAACAACCACATGTTGATAACCATTTAAAAATAGCTTGATCTAGTTTTTCATAGCTTCCTGCTCTCAGTCTCTGACCCTTCGTGTTCATTCCTTTCTTAGCCGCTTGGAATATATTTTATCTTATTTTTATCCAGGTTGATAGCGTGCTTTTGGGTATGCCATACTTTGCAGCAACTTGTAATTTCCGTTTGCCTTCTTCTGCTTCTTTAGATTCTTGATATATTTATCTTTGATGGATTTATTTCGAACGTTCTCATTTGTTTAGATTGTGTGCCTTTTTGTTTCGACTTCATCCCAATATTTGTAATATTAATCGTGTCAATGTGTGTTTTCTAAGGAATTCAAGCAATTCGCATACAAGATGAGCTACCAATTAACACAAGTATGGATCTCGAAATATTTATCATCATATTTCCAAAAACATTTGGACACCAAATATTCGTAAATACAACAACAATACTCAAATGTATTAATATGCAACTCTGACGTCAGTTAAGTAAGGCCTCTGTCACAAATTGACGAGTTATATCGCTTTCCCTGCTATTGAAACGAGCTGATGCGATAACGTCATTGAAGTCTTTGATCTGCAGGTTGCTAAAAAACAAATTCTTGCAGTTATCAGATCAGTTTTTTGAGCTCTGCAAAATAGGTGTATTTACTTTTTGTCACCTGTTCTTGGTACAACATCCACATAGAAAAGAGAAGGGGGAGGGGCAAAATAATTCGGGTAAAAATATGACACGGTAAAAATATTTATCCGACGAATTTATTGTGAGTCAATATATACCAGCACATATAAAAGTATTTTTACATGTGACATATAAATCAATTATTAATTACAGCAACCGCGAAAGCAAATAAGTTCAATTAAATTTTAATATCATATCAAAGCAAAAGTCGACAAGGAAAAAATTTAAGATGAAAAGAAATGTGATACGGTGAAAAATCACATTATTCGTGACGTTTGTAACATAGTTAAAAAAGTATTCCTTTCAAGACAACCTTTGCCATGTGAACTATCTGGCGCTTTTAGTGCATTTCCGACGAAAAGTGAACATCTCGCACCAGCAGTTTCATTTCTAATATTGCACATTATAAGGTCGTTTGAAATGAAGTAAACCATTTTTAAGGTATAAATAGAATTGAATTTGTTTCAATTACCATAGCAACAGTGAAAGCGAATAAATTTTATATTTTCATTAATATATTCATGGACGTATAAAAAGAGAAGGACTCGCAACTGCTGTTGAGCTATTGAAATAAAGTGTGTCTCAGGCGACAGGTATCATATTCAAAGATTTAAAGAGACATTTTGAAATCTCCCGCGGGAAGACGATTTATTTGTCATGCAACTTATTTTGATTGGTTCATGCGCGCATTAATAACCAATCAGATGGGATATGGAGAATATCAAGTTTGCTTTATTTTTGTAAGCTGTCAAATATGTCGGAGCAAGATTTTGATACACATGGCCTTTACAGGTGTTGATAATGATTTTTATATCATGTAACAAAGAAAATCCAATTTATGCATGCAAGAGATGATATTGATTTTAAAAATGAACGTAAATGTCATTAACCTACCAAAAAATAATAAAAGGATTTATGACATCATACCTATAATCTTTGCAAAAATATAAATATAAACCACTCTGCTTTTAAACGCTGGAATTAACAACAAGCATTTAGTCTATTTACTTGAGTTCAGAATTCATCAAAAAGTCATTTTCTAATTAAAACCTAGTAAAAATTAGCAAGCAGTTTTTAGGCTTTCAGAATTAAATGAAAAATTTCTGTAACAAACAATTACTATTCACTTTTTTTGGTAATTCTCTCTTTGGTAATTTATATGTAATTCTGGTGCATCAACACATCTGCCTCCTGTATTGCCAGTAAGATCCCAAATTAACTCTGACTGCATTACATATATCGATGCATATATCCATGACGCCCCCTTCTGCATCTTTAAATCAGCAAAAACAAAGTTCGAAGCAAGGTACAAACTGATAAGAGATGAACGAAATCTTGACATGGTTGAGTATGTAAAACATTTTAATTCACTTTAGCTCAATCTTGTTTACGTATTTGAAGTGTCGGACAAGGTCAATATCCTCAACAATCTTATCACAGATTGCATTTCAAGACATGCACCATTACGAAAAGTGAAAATCACTTGACCTCCATCTCCATGGATGAAAAATCTAAATATTACTGATCTCCAACGTCAACGAAATCGTGCGAAAACTGAATACAGAAAAAATCCAACCGAAACTAATCATGAGAAACTGAAATTAAAGAGAAACAAACTGAAAAAAAACATTAAGGAAACGAAAGAACCTTCATGAAAACCTGCTATTGAACAAAAACTGCAACGAAACATGGAAAGTCATCAATAAATTCTCCATCCAAGTCCAACCTCCGTAAAAGTCGATCCTGAGAAAGTTAATCATTTTTTCAACCAAACTGCAACCCGCACGACTGGTAAAATAGCTGAACATTTAGCAAATGAGTTCATTTACAATCTTCCTGGAAAAGGCAATAACTACAACCTGCGAAACCTAACCCTCGACGACGTCCTGAAAGCGATAAAAGGTCTACGATCAGATTGCTCAACTGGCTACGACAACATCCCTTCAAGATTCATCAAACCTATGGCTGAACATCTGGCATCACCCCTGACACACCTCATTAATACCGTGCCAGTTATCGCGCGCTTCAACACAAAAGACTGACGTAATGACGTCAAACACAATTGTATATGAAGCCTTATATTGTAACATAACCGTTTTTGTGTCATTATTTTCAACTGACGATTGCGCGAGCATGAAACTATTAGTTTTGAAAATAACAAGTCTCATTAATTTCGCGTACATATGTATATACACTATGTGTCATGAGTCAGTCAAAATCATAAAATCAAAATCATAAGAATAAAAAGTAAATCTTAAGGCAAATATCCACTTCCGATGATTGTTCGCGGACCGAATCTGATCGGATCGCTAAACAATGGACCACGTGAAAATTTTACGCAATAGTAAGAGAGGTTTTCGTTCTATTTTGATCCGACCAGGGAACAAAAAATAAGTTAAAGTTTTTATACTTTTATTTGATCCGCAATGCTGATCATTTTTGTAAGCCAATAGTAGCTTTCCAAACTAAACACATGACTTAAAAATGGTAGCTAAACACGTGAAGAAAATCAAAGCAAATGAAATAACCAAAGAGGAGATATGATAACAACAATGTACAAGAGTTAATATTATTTTAAGAAACCCAGCTCCTGGTCATACAATTTCAATTCCTTTATTAACTGGTGTTATTCTCCAACTTCTTTTCAGTGAATATTTTTCTTACCCATTTTGTGATGGGGTATTTTTTATTTTTTATTTTATTTTATTTTTTTATTATTTTTTTTTCGTAGCTTATGCTGCAGTTAACTGCCAGCGGTGCAATCAATAAAGTCTTATCTTTTTTCATCATGTTTTTGCTTTCTTTGCTCCACTTTTAATTTTTTTTATTTTTCACGGATCGCGCACATATGTTTTGTGAATAAAGTTTGGGCAGAAATAGCAGACCAGATCGGACCGGAACGTTTCGATCGGTCCGCAGGCAATTATCTGAATACGTTATTCGCCTTCAAAAAAGGGTTGTACCATCCCTTGATACAATAAGGAACTCATTATTAACGTATTTCATTTAAATGCACAACAGTCAGCTTATCGTCGACCACTATGTGACACTGTGGCATTGGAAATGAAAAAGCTACTTCTCAATCCAGCAAATGTTATGCCTGTGAGACAAAACATCCATCCTAACATGATCCCAGCTGGCGCATTTGTTAAAAGCCACTGTGAAGGAGTGTATTTTTGTAGAAATATACATAAAAGTTTGATGGGAATGCTATTCGTCGTAGTGACGTTTTTCGATTTTGGCCACTGGAATGAAAAGCATTTGACAGTTCCTACGGAAATTTTCGCAAAACTATTTTATTCAGTGGACTTTGAAAGAGCAACGAGTTATGTCAAAAAGGCTATACCCAAAAATGCGCATTTATACATCTCTAGACGCGTTTTTCAAAGATGAACAATGTAATGAAAATTTCTAAACACTTTTGTATATGTTTCTAAAGAGTGAATTAGAATACACTAACGTAAAATTTATATTTTCCTTTCATTTATCTTTTGTCTTTCTAATAAGCAAGTCTCTTCTCGACTAGAGTGTTATTGGTAGCATTATTTTCAACGGGAATAGGATCGTCATTCGGAACTAGATATGCGACAAATTAAATCTGTTTTTGCTTTTCAGTTTCTCGGATACAATCACTCACGTAGGACCTCCTGTGCTTGGCGAATGAAGTATCATTGTTGCCTTCTTCCGTCGCATGATCATCTTGATCTAGAATGTCAAATAAAATTTCATCAGCTGGTTCCGTGTTTATGACGGAGTCAGCAACAGGTACACGTCAGCAGCAGTGTTTCCTTCGAGAAAAAGCTTTGGTGCATGAACAGCAAGCTTCGCCAGTTGCAACCAGTAAAGAAAATTCAGGAAGTGAATAATTCTTCTCTACGGCTTCAATAAATTTTCAGACAAACAATGACTTGTAGTAAGCTTTTAAAGATCGTATGACAGCCTGATCCATTGGCTTTGGGATTGTATTTGGTGGCAAGAAAATCAAATCGACTGATACAGAGTTATCAATTAATGGATGGATCGGACAATTATCAACCACTAGAGCAATGTTTTTTCCTTCAGTAGTTAAAAGTTGATCTATTTCACGGACTTATTATTCAAGCAATTTTCTTACCATCCATCGTTTGATTCGACTGCGGTAGTGACACGGTCACCCTTTTCCTCGCTGCATTAGGCGCTATTAATCCTGCAAGTCGAAGCTCACTTTCCTTGCCACAAACGCATCTTTCATCCATGAGATGGAGATATCTTCGGCTGTGCACGAAAGAACGAACTAAATTCGCCTGCATTGTAGGTCTGGTTGAGTTCATACCTAGATAGCATGATTGGCAACGTTGCTTCCAAAGGTGCAGTCATGTAATCGGTGCATGCTAGAGATCTTTTTGAAAGATAGACTGTAACCCTTTTTCCAGCGATCAAGCCAACCGTCTAAAGCATGGAAATTCTCAATTTTAATTGTTTTTGACAACATTTATAGCTTCAGTTTTTAATATTAAAGCTGGCACAGCCACCTGTTAATAGCTATTTAAAAATAGCTTGATCTAGTTTTTCATAGCTTCCTGCTCTCAATCTGTGACCCTTTGTGTTCATTCCTTTCTCAGCCACTTCGAATATGTTTTATTTTTATTTTTTATCGAGGCTCATTGCGTGCTTTCAGGTATGCCATACTTTGTACTTTGCAATGACTTCTTAACAGTTAGACGTGTTTATCAAAACTGACGTCAAAAGAGTGGAAATTAATTTGTTTTTCTTAAAACTTTTGCTCAAATTAAAAAGAAGTGTGCTGAATTTTGCTGCAAAAGATAAAGAAAGCCGTGCTGATTCTGATGGTGTTTTCTGTTATACATCAAATCGAAAGACTTTTCAAGTTCAAAATAAACATTTGATCCAACGTCAATACAACATCAACAAAAGGCGATTCTGTACATCAGTCTCTACGCGAACCACTCGGCAACCTTTCAACTTATCATCTCCGGCGATATTGAGACGAATCCAGGCCCGCTTTCTTGTCCTGTCTGCACCAAAAAAGTCCGCAAGAACTCGTATTGCCTCGAATGTAAAGTTTGCCACCAAACAACTCACGTCAAATGCATATATCGAACTGTGAAAACCTTTTCTAATAAAGTTAACCAGTGGACATGCCGCAACTGTCGGCTTACTGTGTTACCTTTCTTTGTTGTTCGCGATTTGACAGATATTCAAGTAGCTGAACACGAAATTCTAAAGGAAAACAAACATCATCGGGCCCTCAACGAAAATCGTGGTCGATTCAGTATCTGCCATCTCATCACCAAATTGATAACCTCAACCTTCTCTGCATTCGAACGAATGGTTTGGAGTTATAAGTTTGACATCATTACACTGTCTGAAACCTGTCTCAAAGATAACCATGACTCCTCAAGCATGTCTCAATCGAAGGCTATGTCCCCAAGTTCCACCATCGTGACAAGAAACGTGGAGGTGGTGTCGGCATGTATATTCGAGAGTCGGTCAAACACAAGAAATGAGATGACATCACCGAAAGAGACAACACTATCGAGCACATGTGAATGGAGATCAAAGGTAAACACGATTCCTTTCTTCTAACTGCTATGTATCAGCCAAGCCCTACCCTTGCAGACAAACGTATATAGCTGACCAAGCTCGACAAACTTTTGGCGTACGTATCAACAATCTGGACGGGTCCAATAATCATGGCAGGTGGCACCAACACTGACATGCTTGGGAACTCTAGGATTGCACAAGAGTATAGAGAACTTTTGCAAAATCATGGCCTCAAGCAACACATTAGCAAACCCACCAGACATGGCCGCAGACTGATAGATCATATTGCCTGAAGCCTCCCAAAAATCAACCACAAAGACGTTCTTCCCTGTGACGAAATCAGTGAAATCAACTTCGCACACGAGCAACCACACGACGAACAAGCTTGGACCACATTCTGTAAAATTTGAAATGAGGTGAAAAAAGACAATCGTAATACGAACGCAAACTTTTACAAGAAAGCTTTGTCATCACAACACCCGAAAGATGTTTGGAACACGATCCATCAAATTCTAAACCCTAACCCTAAGAATATCGATGCAGATCTCGATGTACTTAATGAACACTACAACACCACAGCAATAGCGCTCTTGAACTCTGTACCTAAGCCTGAAGAAACACTCCGAAACTTTATCGATTCACTTCCTGTCAACCCAAACACACTCAGCTTTTCCAAAACCACCTAGACACAAGGAAACAATCCTCTCACTCCGCAATGATTGTTCTGCCGGACAAGATAAGATACCTTCAATATTCTTAAAACTCTGAATAAATGAAATCACCAGTTCCATTTGCAACATAATAAACACTGTAATCGAAGAGAATTCCTTTCAAGACCAATGGAAAATCTCAAAGATCACCTACATTCCGGAAATCGACCAACCGACAGAACCCTCAGATTACCGGCCAATATCAATTCTCCCCATCCTATCGAAAGTGTATGAATTGAATTGAATTGAATTGAATCATTTATTTAACGTATTCTAATACTGCAAATCTTTGATTATATCGAAGACAAGAAACTTTTTTCCAACCATCAGTCTGGTTTTCGAAAAGGTCACTGTACTAACAGCACGTGCATGAAAATCAAAAGTGATACCATCAAGGAAAGTGGGAAGTGGTGAAGTTACTCTTTCCTTCATGGCTGACTTCTCAAAAGCGTTCGACACTGTTGACTTTGAAATACTGATCGTAAAACTCCATAAACTTAACTTTTCAAAATCAACCATGTCAAGTTACCTATCAAATCGCCGTCCGTTCGTGCAAATTAACGACAAAGATTCGAATAGATTGACTGTATTGAACGGATTCTCTCAAGGATGTATCCTCGGCCTTGTTCTTTTCAACATCTACGTTTACGATATGTCAACAAATACTAATGCCGAATGTATGCAATATGCGGATGACACCGGTTTATGCTGACACACTAAACCATCTAAGTTCGCCGTTGAGAAGATCAATAAGGATATCAAAGATCTCCAGCGATGATCGAGAAACCAGAATCTACTATTCAATTCCAAAAAGACAAAAGCTATGATCTTTACAAACCAACAAATGGCCAGACGACATTAGTTCAAGTACGAGATAAAATCGCTCGACGAGAAAACTGTCGAACGTGTCCAAGAATTCAAGCTCCTCGGAGTAACCTTCAGTAAGGATATGAAGTGGAACGCCCATGTAAAAAAGCAACATATGGGACCCTCAAGACTCTCGCCCGTATCAAACGATTCATACCATACTATCTACTCAAGCAGCTAGCCGAATCACTGGTGCTGTGCCAACTCGCATACGGTAACGCATATTTCCTGAACGCACCATCATACTTTTATCAACAACTTCAGAGAGTCCAGAATGCAACTGCCATGTTCGTAAGAGACCGCTACTCAAACATATCAGACGGAATTTCATTGAAATAGCTATCGATATATGAGCGATCAGAATTTAGTATGGCCCAGCTTGTTTGGAAGTTCATAAATTCGTCAGCCTGGCCAAGTTTTCTTCCAATGAAAAAAATGGCGCCTCGTGAAGGTTTAAGAAATCCTGCACATGCTGGTACGATGTTGGCTTGTCCAAATATTGTCATAAATAGTTTTGAATATGATTGTTCGAGGGTATTCAACAGACTCTCGCAAAGGCGTCGAATTGAATTAAATTATAAAATATTTTGTAATGAAACGAAAAAAAATCTTTTAGACCAAGGCCTTGCTAAGGGCCTTGCTAAGACTAGACTAGACTAGTTTACCAGTATATCTTATTAAGTCTTCCTATCCTTGGCATTTCTCCTAGCCCTAGTCCGTATTTCCAACTAGACCAATACTGCCAATATTCCGTTATAATATCTTCTTACCATCATCTAGTCCTATTTCATGTCTTTGATCAGTTTTTGAGTTTAGTCTAAGTTCTATCTTTACTGGCAATGGAGGGATGAATTTATAAGTTAACACATAAATATTAAAGCAGTTTTGTTTTTCTATCATTCGATTCTAACCTCAAAGTTTACCTCAAAATTTACACTTCATTAGTCCTTAGGTTTAGTCCTATTTTCTTTCTTTTCAGCTTATCCGCGCGAAAAAATATTATGATTATCATAATTTGTGATTTACGGAAATATTTATGATAATCATAATAATTCGGGGCGCGACTTCTTTTACGCGAAGAAGAAATACCGGCAACGACAATATTGCGGCGATGCTGTGTCCGCACCAGCCGCTCTGATAATAAATATATAGTGCTGGAGTGAGTCAATCTGAATCCAACTGCTGTGGTATAAGGAGGGTATATGGTTATCCACCATAGAATCATTATGACTGACAAACTGACTGCAACAACAGGAAAAACAGTTGGTAAGTACATAAAAGTATTCGGATTATATAGTTTTGATAAAGTTTTTGACCAAATAATACGTATAATACATATCGTCATTAATAGAGAAAGACAACAAGGAGACCACAGAAAATAGCAAAGCTAGAAATGATGTGGGTCACCTTATAAATAGGCACTTGACAAAGATACTTAACTGTCGAAATATTGTGCTGAGAACTTATGTTTTTTTCTGTATATATATATATATATATATATATATATATATGTCATACACACAGCACACATCTATCTACTGATTTTAATACTTATATATATAATAATAATATATATTATGACGTGTGTTAGATTAAAAAAAATACACAGTACTTTTGTACGACTTCAAGTTTCTTATATTGACAATCTTCAGGTATATATGTATATATAAGTTATATATATATATACCAAATATTTTGTTGACAAAAAGCAGGCATACAAAATCAAAAACACATCAAAATCTCATGAATTCTTATAAGCCCACACCAATTCTCTTAACATTCTTTAGCAAGTATTTGTTATCATGGCAATGAACTGTAATTTTTTAAGTCATCAAGGGAGTTAAAAATCACAATTTTCTCTTAATATATAAATTTGCAATAATTCAATCTGGCTTTAGCGTTTGTGAGTTTTGATAATTTACCAACTGATAATTGGCTCTTTGTTTTGGTCTTTTAAGCTTCTAACATAGCTTGACAATGTGATACTTTTTCTTATAATTTGTAATTATAGCTAGCAAGCTCTGAATCTTTTTAGCTAGTGTAACCCTAACAGAAAGCTCCCCAAATATTTATATCAGATTAATTAGATGCTTTCATTATACATTATTATGAACTAGGTAGAATGAAGTATATAATTTGATTCTTGGTTTTGTATGTGAAAGCTGGGCTCCATGGTCCTTTTTGACTTGGTAGACAATGGAAATAGAATCAGGAATGTATGCATGCATGCTAGCCCAGAATGACACCCACTAGGCTAGGTCAACTGGAAAAGGGCTCCTAAGAACCCAGCTCGCATTTCGACCTTTACAGGCCTTCTTTAGTTGATATGTTCATTGAAAGAACATGGATACTGCAGAGACATATGAACTGGAATGAAAGATTTGTTTGTTGACATGAAAGCTGGAATCCATGGTCAATTCACATACACAAGAATGTTGATAGACAGTGTGAATTGAACCAGGTTGATATGTACGAACATGTGTATCATTTATATACTAAATTTTAGTTGTATACGAAGTGAAGAATTATGATAAATAAATGTTTATGCTTTGCTCAATAACCACTGTTTTTTATGTAAGGTGTTAATAATCAAGTGTAAAGTGTTTAAGCTCTTACACTGGTAGAATTTCTATTTGGTTCTATGTATATGTAAATGGCAAAACAAAAACACTATAATATACATCATTTATGTTTTCTGTGCACTTTCATGAATTTACTTAATTTAAGATTTCCTCATAAGAAGCAATTCATCTTTACATCTTGTTTATTTTTGTTAACATAAATTTGTTTATATACGTATTCATTATTTTCCATGTGCACAATTTTATGCCCCCATGTTATTGCATTAACACTTTGATTTATAATAATGTGATTATAGATGCTCTTGAGCAGCTGAAGATGCTAGCTGAAGGAAAAAAAACAAAGAAAAGGGCAGAAAGAGTCATTGAATACTCAAGGTCATCTAAGGGAAAACGAATTTATAGTAGACCTCGAACAATACCATTGAAGCGGTACAAAAGTATGTTTTGGAGATTTTGCTAGAATATAATTATAAACTAATTTCAATTTTGTGATTAAGCAGGTAATGTTTGATGTCTGTTGTTATATAAAAAGAATTGTTTGTGACTTAGAGGGATTAAGAACTGTTAGCAACAGAACATTAATCTAACAGTAAACAGTATTTCATAACAAATGTATTTCCTTTAAATATTTAAAAAAACTATTCTAAATTGTTGATTTCAAAACCCAATTCTCAAATTTTAAGGAGCAAAACCCACCCAATCAATTGGTCCTGGCAGTGTAAATCCTTGTATAGATTGTTGTGCTAGT
Organism: Turritopsis dohrnii; assembly: GCA_027922465.2. Taxonomy (NCBI): domain Eukaryota; kingdom Metazoa; phylum Cnidaria; class Hydrozoa; order Anthoathecata; family Oceaniidae; genus Turritopsis; species Turritopsis dohrnii. The sequence goes on along the minus strand of BQMF02000799.1, from coordinate 20,537 downwards.
AAGTTGTTTTTGTTTATTATTGTGATCATTGAGAATATCAAATATTTAGGTAATATTTTTTCTGTTAATTCATAGATGACCATAATAATGACGTTACAGACCAATCATCACTATCCTTTTCTTCAGCTTTAGAGGAGTCTCTAAGTGTTTTGAAAAGACTTAGTACTTCTAAAAGTAAAAAAAGATATGTAAGAAAATCATGGTTTCAACGTGTCCAATCAACTCAGGCACAATGGCGAAAGTGGAGATCCCTTATCTGGGATTTAATGCAAGCTGAAGAGATGGTTCTTGGACTTTGTTGTAATTGTGGAGAAGTAGATGCAATAGTCAAGTGTATGGAATGCCAAGAAAATTATTTTTGTTCTTCATGTGATGAAATGATTCACAATGTACATCCATTGCATGATAGAAGTGCATATTTAGATGGATATTTGCAAGCATTAAATCCATTAGAATCTGTGAATGAGTTTGGTCAAATAGTAACTAATAGTAAGAACTGAAAATTTTTCTCAAACATCATCACTAGTGTGAGAGCACTGATGATAAACTTATTAGACTTATTTATTATATATTTATATTCAATTCCTTTTTGCATGTTTTTGGAATAATGGATTTCTTCTTCTTTTATAGAAAATTTCTTTGTTATTGTAGCCAAAACTCCAAAACTTAAGCATCCAAATTGTAATGGATGTGGCAAAAATCAGTGGCAAAAGAATGTAAATAAGGATTCATGTATAATCATTACAATGCAAGGTGATTTATTTTATTGTGCTTCCATGGTGTTGTAAGATTTTGAATTGGTGCATTATGTTATTGCAAACGATAGCAATACATACTGGTTATTTGGTTTTCTTAAATCCCTAGAAAGATATCTCTAAATGTTATATTTTTGTTTAGTTCTAGGATTACCTAAACCCCGATTTATACAGTATACCTGTGAATTGTTTGTTCAGGGAGACATGATTTCTTCAAGTACACGTTGGTTTGCAGCTGTTGTGGGAATCAATTTGACCCTTTCCAAGTAGATGTGTTGATATCGTCAGGCTTTTGGCCTGGCAGTCTTCAAAAAATAAATTACCTCATTAAACATGAAGTTTTTACTTTATGGGATGCATTCAGGAAACGAATGCCTGGAAGCTCTGAGCGAGCATTTCTTCTTGCTCTTAGTGATATAAGTGAAGAAAGAGGACGTGTAAGCAACTTGATTAGTCTATGCTGTAGAGAAATGAAAGAAGAATCAGCCAGTAAAAAATATATTTATCTCTTTCCATCTTAGGTAAATCATATTGATCATAGCAATTTTTCATTGGCATTTAAAGAGTGGAATTACTGGAACTTTGAGAAGGACATGGTGCAAGGAAAAAGTTGGTTAGAATGTCCAACTTGTGATATAAATCAACATAGTTGCCATGTAGATGGGAATTGTAAATTGTATCGCTACAATTTAGGGAAGTAGGTCTTACGTAAATGAACATCTTTTACGCAGAATCTCGATTGTTAGCTTTTTTATTTACATTATAATATTATATTTTGTGTGCGTAGAATTAGTTCATATTTTCAGGAGAAAACAACCATCTTTCTACTCTGGGAAGTTCATATACAAGGATGACCACGTTGCTAGTTACATTAAAAGTATATATAACAACAAAAGTTCTAAAAAGGTATTATACTTTAAACTGTGTTTTCAATTTTCATTGTGAGTGTTTTTCGATGTGACATATTGCTATTTAGTTCCATCGTAGTAACAACCAGTGTGGTGGTGTATGGTCAGCGGCTAAGAACATTAGCAGAAAGAATAAATCTTTAGATGAAACTGGATTAGAAGTCATGACTTGTCGTCACAAAGTAGCTCAAAAGGCTTTGAACATGTTTCAAGGGGAACTTTTTGGCTACCCATTATATCTTATGAAGCATTTTGCGATCGAACATAAGATAAAATTTTGTTTCGCTGATGTGATGTGCAAGCTATGGAAGTTTGCAACACAACATGAGCCTGGAATTATGGATATTGTGAAACCAGCTTTATCAGTGATGCATGCTAAAGGTCATTCTGTTGATTGTCAGGTAATAAAATATACTTGTACACTCTCCAAAAAATCGCTCAATATCGACCATGTGTCTGAGATCAATTGGGTACGAAAAGTTAAGTTATCTTTTTAAATGTGGGCCTGTTCTTTTTTGTAGGTTCTGTGGAGTGGGGAATGGATCAGCGGAACAGGGAAATCTACTGGAGAAGAAACTGAGCAATTTTTTTCTTATCTATCTCGATGTGGAAATACTACGAAGCATCAAACTCCTGAAAGTAATATTGCTATATAACGTTCAGGATGCTAAAAATTATATTACCGTTTTACAGATTTTATTCATCATCTGTGAGATTTTTCGGTTGTGAAATATAAGGATGTAGGATGTAATGTAGGATGTTAATGACAGCATCAAATATTTCAATGACACAGTATTTCAAAAATCTTAAAATTCTACATTTCTAGATCGTGAAGACACCATCACAGAGCTAGTTTTTGCATGGAACAAAAGAAAGATAAAGAATATCGTCGAAGAACTAAAACGCCGTTTTGTCAAGGTTTTTAATGATTTTGATGAAGTTTATGATCTTTGATACGACATGTCTACGGATGTATGTATTCACTTTTTTTCAGAATGACGAAGATTTAAGGCATATTAATGATAAGCAAAGAGAGTTACAGGAAAAGAATTGCATTGATGATTTTGATAACTTACTTCCTACCTGGGTTGCTGATATTCAAACCAAGGCAAAAGGCAAGAAAAACTATTACGAGAGTATTATTGCAGTGAAGTTGGTTTCCCTTGCGTTTATATAACATAAGTGTTCTGAATAATTTAATATCTATTCAAATTTCTTTTCTGCCAATACGTAAGTTATTTTCCATAGGTATTGCTATATGTAACGCAAGAAGAGGGCTAACTGAAAAAGAAAAAGCACTTTTACTGGCCAAAAATTTGAATCATCCAAGATTTACGTCGCTTCAAAATTTATATTTTCCAAAAACATTGAAGGGAACGAGCTACTTCGGTTTCTTGGATTTTCATAAAGATGATCAACAGAAAGAACTAGAAAGACTTGGTGATCTGGGGTACCTATCTTCATCTCAGTTGAATCTCGCATACACAACTATCTCTAAGGATGTTTGGCAACCACTTATTGAACAAAAGTTGGAAAAGTTGTTTATGGAAAAGTTTGTTTGGGCTTCCAGTATAAAGAAAACTACAGGTTATATTGTTATTGCTTCCTTTGTTCTATTGATATGAAATCTTAAACATACAATTTCTTCATTGTTGTTATCTAATCAGTACATGTCTTATGCTTTCCATGCTTCAAACATTTCAGATACTAGTAAACGTCGATCAATTCTTCGCGGTAAGCAAACCGCTGTTAATCATCAAATAAAGGAGTCACTTCGGGATTATTGTGATTTAAGTGGAAAGAATTTTGAAAGCACTATGGAAAGTTGTGAAAAAGGAAATTATCCTTGGCGTCAAAACTCTGCTCATTTCTCAAGTTCAGGTAAACTATTTTAACTAACTTTTTATATACTGAAAACTAAAGACTTTCTATGACTTTCTCCTGTTTATGTTTCAGCTGTTGATCGTCGCCAGTGTGCAGAAATCTATTTGCGAAAACAACATTTATATGAAGAAAGAGCTATTCTTAAAACTGAGATGCAAAATTGTTTGAAATTTTTCTCAAATAAGATTGACAAACTCTTACGAAACTGTAATGATCTTGGTAAGTGAAAGTTCATAAGTGACTGGCACATTTGTTCTCATTTGTTCTCATTTGTTTTGACTATTAAATTTTTTATCTAAAGCGATTTCAGATAATTCAAGCAGTGAGGAGGGTGTTGAAGATGCTGGTGACATGCCTGTATGTTTTTCTTTAAGCTAGTAATTTGTGAACTGCGAATATACTTGAAAACCCTTCTTTCGCCTACGGTATACATAGGATATGAGTAGAAGAAATCCTTACTTTAAAACATTTTGTTGTTCTAGAACATCGCTAAGAAAGGTAGACTTTCTCTTATAAGAAAGGGAATCTATTATTACAGAGATCAGCTGAAGAAGTCCGTTGCCACGTTTAAAGAATATATCGATTCATCAGGTACTTTGGGTGCTGATATTGCATGGGAGATGGAAATTGATGACCAAGATATCGAAAGTGATGATACAGTTTCTATTGCAGATGATTTATCCAGTGATGATGACATAGAAAGTGAAGAGCTTTCTGTTTCCACAGAATTGATTCTTAGTGTTGGGAAAGAGATGTCATCTGGATTCACTTATAGGGATTGTATGATCGAATTGAACACAAACGTAACTTCCATTATCTTGCCTTCTAACTGTTGCCAAAATCGTCTTGGTGGAGTCGATGGAAGCAATGCTTGTGTCCTAATATCTGCATTATTTGGGTTTGTGTTTTTCCAAGAGGAGAATGCCACGTTTGATTGTGCTAATCCCGAAACACTTTTTGAATGTCTTCTACCATATTTTTGCGGCGCCATTGAAGTTGGTAATTATTTATACGAAAAGTTCAATGTAACAGGGTTACTGTTAGTTCAAGAAGCATTGGATATACTTGCTCCTCATTTTCAACTGACAGTACTGGACGAGGAAAATTATCCCATTGGTACCAACCCTCAAAGTTCACTAATGACATTCTTCCAAAATATGTCGCATGCAAAGAATAATGTTTTTTATATTTTGGTTGTTGGAGCGAATGCATTTTCAGTAATCGCCTTTGGTGACCGGATACTTCTAGTCGATAGCCATAGTAACGAATCGTTGGGCGGCAAAATTATGTCTTTTGATCCCAATAATTGTGCAGCCGGGGACATTTTAGGATTAGCAGATGGTCTTGTATATGCCTGTACACTTCGTTGTTAATCGTTAGTCTGGAAACCTGTCAGGAACGTTTTATTGTTTCCCTTTAGTTTTCCGTTAGCTTTATTGCCTTTTGATTTTCTTTTTGGAAAAATTGTCAAGGATGTGAAAGTATTAAAGTATTAATGCATATTCCAGATGGCTTCTCATATTATGTATGATTCACACTTTTCTTTGTTGAAGTTGATGAACACCTGCAGTGATCCCCTCACAACCACAAAGCAAGACCCGAAATTCCTGTGATGTTCTTGGTTACCAAGGCAACGTTTCTTCTCAAGTTTTTATTTTTTACTACAGTTTTGTGGTTTGTTGAATCAAATTGTACATTTGGTCTGCCAATCTGAGATCATCAAAAACTCGTGATAAAAACTTACGCAAATTCGTTTGAAATAATCAAATATAATGAAGCTTGTGGGTCGTTTGTAAGACTTATCGACGGAAAGTTTGTTGGTTTCAAATTGGCAGATGAACAAACCCATTTCAAAACTGATGATAATTTGTTATAGTATTTACTTACAGCTGTTCTGTTAACTGTATGCCTCTTTCCTAATGTGACACTGTTGCATGAAATTGTGTTTTTCTTTCTTTGTGAAATAAATAAACGAGAGAGACTTCTGTATTGAAATCTGCCCCCATAAAGATGGAAATCCAAAGGTTTTAGATGCCTGGTTCTACATGCGAATTCCTATTGAAGTTAAAACAGTTTTCATCAATTTCCCTTTTTGCGGAGTGTAGCTTTTAGCGGAACGGAGCTCATTTGGCAAGATCAAATATTGTCATCAAACACTAACAGAGAGATGCATTTCGGCTGCCGTAACTGGATGCAACCTCCTACAGGGTCATACAAAAAGTGCGATTTGGCTCACTTACCTTTGATTTTCGGAAATTTTGAGGTATAAAATAATATGGATGATCAAGCTCATAAGTGTTCAGGGTATAGCGTTTAGGCAAAATTGTCGATCTGTACGGTGGCGGTCAAAACAAAGTGGTTGCTTTTTTGAGTTAAGTAGACATTTTCCCCAGAGAAATCTCCGAATGCTCCGAGATTTGTTATGAACTTCCAACTGGGACACCAGGAATACCTCCTATCCTTTACGATAATATTGTAAGTTAATGAGAATATTGCTTGTTGATACTTTTGAAAATTTAAATTCAGATCAAAGCTTCTGAAAGTGCATCTATGCTCACAAGCTGTGTATCTGTGAGGAATAAAAGATAAGGCTGTTATTTCTTCTCCATATACTCTTTAAGCCATGTTTATTCAACTTTGTGTTGTATTTTGATCCAACTAACTGTTTTTATTTCCACACGCAACACAAAACAAGACATAAAAGTCCAATGATGATGATAAAATCTAATGTAAATGTTTATGTTTATGAGGTGTGTTGCAGAGCAGACACACACATCACCACTATGCCCCATAAAGTTTTATTCATAATATAGGTCCTTTTAGAGATTTATATACCCTTTTTGAATTCTTATTGCAAGCTTATTATTGTTCATGGGAAATTTGCATGTTTCGTATATGATAAACTTTATGCTGACGACAGGTAGGGAGAATATGTGGTGTGTGTGCAGAAAAAAATGGCTTTGATATTTTCTATGTCTAAATCACTACTGAGACATCAAAACAGTATACAGTACATCATCATTCATAGAATTTCTCTATTTAAAAGAGTACAATCGTAGTCACATTTTATGATCAAATTGGACTGCTTAACAACAATTTTATAAATTCTAGAGAAATATATGAAGTTAAAATAGCTACAGCTTACAAATTCTTTAATTGGATAAGATAATTAAGAAAACAACAATGAAGAGCAAAGGAAACAAATCAGTTAATTTGTTTTTGTGTAATTGTTATTACTTTACATAATGCTACTTGAATTATTTCTAAAATTACAGTTACGTAATTAATATATATATATATATATACTGTATATAATTATAATTACATAAAATATATATGTTAAATAAATAAACAGATATCCAGTAGGTATGTTGTGTTGTGAATTATGTATACACAAGCAAACGAAATAAAACACATAATTATGTTAAATAATTTTGTTAAATATATAATGATTTTGCTTAGTATCGTGAATGGGAAATTTATGCTCTTAAATAATTTGTCTGTTGGTTTTACTATTTCAAGTGTATAAGGCATTATCAAGAGTAATTGATATCAATTTATGAATTGAGACGAATCACTATAGTCGTGGAATATCTGGTACACTTGAAACAATGGAACTACTGAACCAAGACAGGGGTGACAAATGTGACGTGTTGGGCATTTCCAGCATATGTGGTCAGGAAACATTGATTCAAATCGGTTAGCGTTCATTTGAAAGGAACATGTGACCAATTCAAGATTGATTGACATTTAAATTTATATACAACATAAAACTGGATGTTGTTCATGATATCTGGGTTACCTGAACATTTTGGCAAAGTTTAGAAGATGTCTGTTATGTATTTCTTGTTGGTTTTACTTCCTAGTGTTTCTTTATGCATTCGAAAAAGCTATTTTTTAATAATAGATCATTTTTATTCATGCTCTTTTTGCAACTATGAATATCGGAATTTTTTTGAATCTGTACTTATATATACATAAAATAACTGGAAATGATTGATTCATAAAGCATTTTGTTTTCCTTCTCTTTTCTCCATCTCCATCCCACATTCACAAAATCAAATCTTTAAATACATGTTATCAGACTATCAAACCCGACCTTGTTTTGATTTTTTATACTGTGACATTACTTGATATTAAGTTTTTCATAACTGAAAATTGCTATGGGCCAATTTCTGATAATTTTTCATCAAATCACATCAAAACGTGGCAAGGAGCAGTTTGGTATTTGGACATTTTAAGTAATAAGGTCTTTGAATCGCAATATAACTAAATTGTACATTACATTGATAGGATACATTTCAAGAAAACTAACAAAAAATACATATATTCTTTCAGTGGTGCTATTTTCTTTTCGCAGAGTGGTCTCCGTCCGGGATGTTTTAGGGTCAGGGTTAAGGGTTAGGATTATGGTTATTTTTTATCTCCATGATGAAGAGCGAACAGAAAAAAAATATGGCAGATACATTTAGGGGGTGCGGAAAGGAAATAGCGCCCTTTCAGTTATGGATGCGTATTCATGCATTCAACTCGCTCGTCGGAATTTGTTGAATGAATATCCGGCTTTCACGCATTCCATATTTTCGCTGGCGAACGGGTGATTCCACGCACCCACTCCGCAAACCTTATATATTGATTTGGCAAAAATTTGAAAAAAGATTCTCAAACTTGAAACCGGCACAACTGAATTGTTTTACATGCAAATATTCATGAAAATCGAAACACTTTCGAAAATTGATCCAAATCCCGTTCAAATTGAAAATCACTTCCAAATTCGAAAGCAGCACAATTGAATTACTTTACATGAGAACTTTTATGAAAAGTGAAGCACTTTTGATTGGGATCCCAGGATTTGCAGATAATAAGGTTATTTTTGTTTCGGTCGACAGAAAATAACGAGGTTAAAGTAGGTCGTAATTGCGAATGAAGTTAAAATTGTGTTTCAAAAGATAAACAAGCGATTTTCTAGATAGATAGGTATATTATCTGTTTATCACAATTTTACAAACTGATAGTACAATATATCACAATAATTCGCAGAATGTTAAATAAAATAAGGTCATTGCAGTTTCTATAATTAGATATATTAGAAATATTCTCCATCATAAATGTTCATATCCCTGGTATTCATAACATTTATCTTTTTGGTTCAATTCATTTATTTTTGTTAGAAAGAAAATGCGTCACGCAACAATTTTCTCGTCCAATCAAGAACTGCAGTTACACGAATAAAATCAAATTTAAGTCCCTTTGTTATCGGGCGGGACCCAATATTTGTGTGCTGACAAATGACAGGTCAACATGCAACAAATATTTGAACATTTTGAACAAACGCGAATCACTTTTATTTTTTGGAAGGGGTGTGATATACTTGTCAACGGATGACTCCAAATCAATGTCCTCTTTATATGACTCAATTTGAAAAAGGATAGGTGCATGAAATGATTGGGATATTACATCAAAAGCAAACTAACATTTCGAATAAAAACCTCGTAATTTGAACAAAGGTAGTTTTAAGTAGTATTATGCCGTCTTAGAATAGAAACTTACAAATCACTTTTATTATTTGGAGGGGGTGTGATATACTTGTCAACGGATGACTCCAAATCAATGTCCTCTTTATATGACTCAATTTGAAAAAGGATAGGTGCATGAAATGATTGGGATATTACATCAAAAGCAAACTAACATTTCGAATAAAAACCTCGTAATTTGAACAAAGGTAGTTTTAAGTAGTATTATGCCGTCTTAGAATAGAAACTTACAAATCACTTTTATTATTTGGAGGGGGTGTGATATACTTGTCAACGGATGACTCCAAATCAATGTTCTCTATATATGATTCAATTTAAAAAAGGATAAGTGCATGAATTGATTGGGATATTACATCATAAGCAAACTAACATTTCGCATAAAAACCTCGTATTTTGAACAAAGGTAGTTTTAAGTAGTATTATGCCGTCTTAGAATAGAAACTTACAAATCACTTTTATTATTTGGAGGGGGTGTGATATACTTGTCAACGGATGACTTCAAATCAATGTTCTCTATATATGACTCAATTTAAAAAAGGATAGGTGCATGAAATGATTGGGATATTACATCAAAAGCAAACTAACATTTCGCATAAAAACCTCGTATTTTGAACAAACGTAGTTTTAAGTAGTATTATGCCGTCTTAGAATAGAAACTTACAAATCACTTTTATTTTTTGGAAGGGGTAAGATATACTTGTCAACGGATGACTCCAAATCAATGTCCTCTTTATATGACTCAATTTGTAAAAGGATAGGTGCATGAAATGATTGGGATATTACATCAAAAGCAAACTAACATTTCGAATAAAAACCTCGTATTTTGAACAAAGGTAGTTTTAAGTAGTATTATGCCGTCTTAGAATAGAAACTTACAAATCACTTTTATTATTTGGAGGGGGTGTGATATACTTGTCAACGGATGACTCCAAATCGATGTCCTCTTTATATGACTCAATTTGAAAAAGGATAGGTGCATGAAATGATTGGGATATTACATCAAAAGCAAACTAACATTTCGAATAAAAACCTCGTAATTTGAACAAAGGTAGTTTTAAGTAGTATTATGCCGTCTTAGAATAGAAACTTACAAATCACTTTTATTATTTGGAGGGGGTGTGATATACTTGTCAACGGATGACTCCAAATCAATGTTCTCTATATATGATTCAATTTAAAAAAGGATAAGTGCATGAAATGATTGGGATATTACATCATAAGCAAACTAACATTTCGCATAAAAACCTCGTAATTTGAACAAAGGTAGTTTTAAGTAGTATTATGCCGTCTTAGAATAGAAACTTACAAATCACTTTTATTATTTGGAGGGGGTGTGATATACTTGTCAACGGATGACTCCAAATCAATGTTCTCTATATATGATTCAATTTAAAAAAGGATAAGTGCATGAAATGATTGGGATATTACATCATAAGCAAACTAACATTTCGCATAAAAACCTCGTATTTTGAACAAAGGTAGTTTTAAGTAGTATTATGCCGTCTTAGAATAGAAACTTACAAATCACTTTTATTATTTGGAGGCGGTGTGATATACTTGTCAACGGATGACTTCAAATCAATGTTCTCTATATATGACTCAATTTAAAAAAGGATAGGTGCATGAAATGATTGGGATATTACATCAAAAGCAAACTAACATTTCGCATAAAAACCTCGTATTTTGAACAAACGTAGTTTTAAGTAGTATTATGCCGTCTTAGAATAGAAACTTACAAATCACTTTTATTTTTTGGAAGGGGTAAGATATACTTGTCAACGGATGACTCCAAATCAATGTCCTCTTTATATGACTCAATTTGTAAAAGGATAGGTGCATGAAATGATTGGGATATTACATCAAAAGCAAACTAACATTTCGAATAAAAACCTCGTATTTTGAACAAAGGTAGTTTTAAGTAGTATTATGCCGTCTTAGAATAGAAACTTACAAATCACTTTTATTATTTGGAGGGGGTGTGATATACTTGTCAACGGATGACTCCAAATCAATGTCCTCCTTATATGACTCAATTTGAAAAAGGATAGGTGCATGAAATAATGATTGGGATATTACATCAAAAGCAAACTAACATTTCGCATAAAAACCTCGTATTTTGAACAAACGTAGTTTTAAGTAGTATTATGCCGTCTTAAAGGTAAGGTAAAAAATTAAAAATAAATATTGATAAAAATTATCAATGAATGTTATTAGATGCCTTGCATCTATAGTAGAAAATATCTGAAAATGTCTCTTGGATGTTCCAAAGAGCTGTACTCATGCCGGTGAAATTGATAATGCAGAGACAAATGAACTTTTACTTCACTCAGACCTTGGCATGTAAAATAGCGGTTTACCAGTACTAAGTCCTGGGATACTCTCAGTTAGACGCTTGAAACCAAAAGGCGCTTAAGCCGGATCTCCACTAGACGATTTTTAAGACGATCGTCTTAAATTTTCGCGACGACACATGCGCAGAAGAGTAAAACTGATCGTCGCGGCGAAGATATTCTCTCGACGAAAAGTAGAAATGACATTAACTTTTTGTCATGCGAACGACGATCGTCAAATTCTAAACCAATGGCATTGCAGTAATTTCCAACATAACCATCATAACCAGTTTCAAGATGGCTGACAATGTGGAAGGACACACTACTGTTGATATTAATACTGTTAATATTAATATTCTTTTTCAGACGATTTTAAGAGTGATCTCCACGTGACGATTTTTCCGTCGCGAAAAAAATCGCTTCGCGCGAACTTTTTCGTCTAGTGGAGATTCGGCTTTAAGTTAGCCGCAGAAGAAAAAAATACCTATGAGGCTTTTATCTGAATTGCATACTGCAAAGACTGAGACGACATTTGAGACAACCAGTTTCAAAAGATTTCTCTACAATACACCGATCCTTTCGCAGCTTGCCTAATTCAATAGCCAATTGTGATCTATTACTTGGGTTTTGAATATGACAGTCAAGTTTGATATTATATGATACCTATGGGGAAGGTAAGGGGAAGAAAAAGTAATTCCAAAATATTTTTGTCTTGCAAGTTCAAATCGGAATCAGTTTTCTCAAGAAATAACCAAATTCAAAATTCAAAAAGAAGAAATTTCAGTACACACAAAAGATGAATTGTTGCAAAAGATGTACGAAACTCGACACACGCAAAAATATTGCTGTTTTAATCACGTGAAAAGGATTAAGAGAGCTTGTTAAGTTTAATCTCAATTGGGTAGAAAAAGTCGCAGTAGAAAACTTTTCTGAAATCTCATTAAAAATCTTTCGGCCGTTTTTTTTTACCACGACTTTTTCCACCAAGCGAAGGTTCAGCTATGTAAAAAACATCTATGGAATCTCTCTATTAAATAACTTTGTCTTCAGGTATCGATGAAAATTTTCGTTTATCGTTCGTGCTCGGGAGATTACGTTATTTAGCTGATCAGCCTCAATTCCATGCGCTTTCTGAAAATGCGTTGAAAGACGATCGTAGTATCTATGGTTGTTCAAAGAGATATAATTTGGATGAGAAAAATGGGATCATGGGATACAATTCACTTTCTATCACAGACTTGTTAAAACTTTTGCATTTAATCAACTTACTTGTGACAAATCTTGCATGGCAACGGTATTGTTTGGCCGGATTGAAATACTTTGGTGAGACGATTATAATACCGTACTTGATGTGACTTAAAATACTTCACGACGTTCTCAGGAACATAAGGGTGAGTGTCAGCAAAATGGCGATCTACCTTATCTCCGATGTATGTGCAGCCCTTAAATGGGCATGATACTAAATAAGTTTTCTTCTGATTTCGAAACTCCATTCGAACGGCATCAATAGAACCCAATTCTTCCACTAAATCGCATTTTATTTCCCGCTTTCGTTTCTTTATAAATTTAAACAACCTCGTCTTTTTCTTGGATCTTCAAACGAATACATTGACAAAAGTAACTAACAAAACTAATACTAAATAAAATAATAAAACTAATTAATACCTTTCATTATCAACTTTTTCATCCTTGCATATATTGTGCTGGAATGATTTACCTGAAGATATGAGAAACATTTTCGATAGTTGAATGTTGAATGTTACTGCATTTTGTCAAAACATTTGTAGTTTACTGAAGATGGTACCCTTTGAAATAACTCCTTTCGTTTACCTGGATAAAAATTGCGATCCCCAGAGTGAGACCATGTGTTTCTTTGGCGTCATCAAATAACTTTCGGAAAAATGATAAAACAGTTATAGACAATTACTCAAAGACAGAGCAAATTGGAGCAAAAAACAAAAACCTAGCTTCAGTTACTGCCATGTTTCCGGCACGACCATCATAGGTATTGCTATACAAAATACTACAGGAGTCAATGTTTGTAAATAATGAGGATTAAATTCATCATTTGCAACCACTGGTGGACTGCAAATTACGTGTGATGCAGCGATGTGGATTATGCAAAAAGATAAACGAACACGGAAAAAATAAGATATCAATAAATAGATAGCTGCTCAAAGTTATGGACAAAAACGTACCGGCACAAAAAAAAATATAAGCTATAACTACTTTCATATTTATAATCAAAATTATAATAAAAACGTAGTGTATTTGAGCCAAGGTCAAACATCGAACATCGAGCAGAATCTTGAATGGTTCAGATTAATCGATTCATTGGTCAATGAATGATCGAAAACTACGTATTATAACAGGGGTATTTTTTATCAATTACCAGGTTTATAACATGTCATCTATGTGTTGTCTAGTTATACTCTTGTAACAATTCACACACATTATCTTGTTCAACAGAAAAGAATCATAAGCATTTCCGCAAAATATTCCTTTCGCTTAGTACTGATTAAAACAAAACAGAATAGCATAAAGGAATTTAATTCATGTTACATCTGAAAACGCAAGGAAGCCTGTACTGAAGCAATTTAGAGAAAAAAGCAATTCCACCATGACAGATACAACAAACACATGTGTCAATCAGTTCAGTAAATTATAAGCACTGACCAAGTAAAAAAGTCCGAGATTCAAGAGAAAGGATAGAGTTTCCAAAGTCACTAGAACGGAGAGTGACTTGAAAAAGTTTTTATCGTTTTTAGTAATGCGAACAACATTACTCCACTTAATTTTTGCAGAATCTCCAACACAGTATTCAGTGTCGCTGATTTTATTTAGCCAAGAACCATTTATTATGCGCGGCTGCAGGGATAGCACCAAAAATAACCAAAACCGCTCAGGATCATCTGGTTGGGCATAAACGGGTAAGACATCGCCCGGCGTGACACAATCTTTTGTAACAACTAAAAAGAAATTTTCAAAGACCAGTTACGTTAACACAATAAATCAATACATCTTTTCCTTGCAATTTGTAGTTCAGTATACATGTATTATTAGGTAAAAATGTAAGAGATACATGAAATTCCTTGAACCAAGTTACATCCTTCACTTAAATCGAGTGGTTTATTCAGCGGAAACGAAGCAGGATCTCCTATCCCAGGATCATCTAAATGCATTACATCTTCAATAAGTGCAAAATATTCAAGTTTCTAGTAACAAAATACAGATAATAGAACTGGAAATTTTAGATGAGCACAATATTGTGGCAGGGACTCGTTTTACATTTTGAACAAGATCAATAAAGGATTGAAAAAGACGAAACAGGTATTGTAACTTACACTAAAATATCGTTAAAGCAGTCATGTGTCCTTGTATGTGTTTAATGTCAATATATGAGTCTACGCAGTCATCTGCGAAATAGGAATGACATTAGGGAATTAAAAATAGTGCAAATGCACATTCTAACAGAATTACTTACCTATGCCTGTCGAGTGTTACTGTCACTGTTCGTAAACATTATGAGTCAAAAAGTCTCTCACATCTTGAGAAAGATTACTTAACAAACTTACGGTTATCGGCTGAACTAGTATCATTCTCAGGTTCTACAGCTGAAAATATGGCATTTTAGAAGTCAGATTAAATGATAACCAACATTAAAAACAAGCAAAAGTAAAAAATGAAAACTTATCGGAATGTAGCCCGTCATAAATCATCAGGTCTGTAACATGATTGACAACTTGATTATGAACAATAGTAAAAAGAGAAGGAAAGTTCTTACAGACTTCTCCAAGAAGTAAACTGTTATGGTTTCCTTCAGATTGTGGATCTTCATTACAACCTAAAGTTTATTTTAGGAAAAAGATAGACATTTGAAACAACGGCATGAGTGGAGCTACACATTCAATGATAACACATAATAATCCGTCAACATTAGCAAGGAGTTTCTTGAGTAATATTTGGCACTCACTGATCTGCAGAGTAGAGTCTTGTTCAGCTAGAAAACAAAAAGAACAAAATGTCAATTATCATGCTAAAAAATCGTCAGTAGCTATGATATAAGGGGTGAATGACTTACCATTTTAAATACTGGGATGTTCAGTATTAGAATGATGTTCATTTCCATCAGACTTACTGTGACTTACATAATCTATAATATTATATACACAATTAAACTGTAGACACATCAGCTTGGCAAATTTGATGCTTATTTGAAAACAAACCTTTAAATGTGTTGAGAACAACAGAAGCTATAGATTGGCCAACTTCAGTGCGTTTCTCCTTACTCCCAATCAATTCTGATGCAAAGCCAGAAGTAGCGTAAGAATCAAATGTCACACTCCTTTTTTGACATAAAAGATAAAACTGTGAACATTCTCTTTCTGATTAAGTGTTAACATCTGAAACGTACAAAAATGGTTGGTCACTTTTTCTCTGGATATATATATGAATTAAAAGAGAAAAAGGCCTGAATAAATAATTCATTTCTCTCCACTTACCCTGCCATGGATTATGTTCTTCTGAATAGTCGGGTTGATTTTACCTGCAGGGACATAATCCGGTGGAGATTTCTGCATCTTTGGAAATGGTGATAGGCAAGATTTGCAACACTTGGTAGCTATTGCATTTTCTTCTCCACACTTCCTGCCATCATGCACTGCTTCACAAATCTTTAATGCCACAGTTCATTTTACATAGCATCAAATTTTAGGAGTGGTTCGCAAATGAAGTATAAAAGATTTAATGTGGACCGTGATGTAAACTTATTTAAATACGACAACCTTTGTAAATATTTCCTTAAGAAGACACTGAACTCTGTTAAACAGCAACTAATACTAACCCTCAAAGAAATTTGCACTTTCATACTTAAAAGAGTGTTCAGTGTAAACAACGCAGTGCATAGCTGTAGTAATTAGCTTGTTCAGCCATGTAGTGGTCATGTACCATACAAATGAGCATATACAATACAATCATAGAATTGAGAATAAAAGTAAATTTAAGGAAAAATATCATAGACAATACCTTGAATCTTTTCTTATAGTGATACACACTCTTTTTTTTGCTTTGGCAGAATTTGAGTCATCTAAAAAGTAAAATAGGGATGACATAGGGATGTATTTTTGACAAACTTTTAAAAATTAACAAGTTCCTTCAGTTGAAATTACAAGAAAGAAGGTGTTTTGTTCACTTCTTTCAGTGTGGTTTGATGAAATTTATTTACTTTTTCCATACCTTATTTTCTAGCAGACTTTGTAAATAACATATTGGAAAATAAACTGGTCAAGGATATGATATTGATGTAGATTCACACTTCTCCCCACTATGTTATTAACTTTTGTGAAGAAATTCCGTGTTTCTTGTTACAACAGGGAAAACAAGATACAAACAGATCAGAGACATTCCATGGAGAGTTTGGTCTAAGTTTGAAACACAAGCATGTAGAAATAAAGCAAAATGTGAGCTAAGAATATGAGACTTTCTTTTGAATTAAAAATAATTTTGTGAAACATCACAAATGAGCTTTTGACATCTATGCATAGTATCCTCCAACCCCCTGCCCCCCAAGCAAAGGCCTCCCCCTAGGGTCAGCCTCTCCCCCCTCAAGCAAAGTATTTTGAAAACTCCCCCACCCTTAGTGGATGTAAACCACAATCAATATATGCATACAGGTATATAAAATGTTTTTTTCTCTTCTTTGTAGGCTCCTCAGGCTCATACATTTTCAAATAAAATCAACAAAAGAATAAAAAGTTTCATTATAAGTGAAACATGGAATCTATGATGTAAACAAATAATCTTATTACGGCGATAGCAACCATTTTTAGTTTTTATTTACATTTTTTTTTGTTACCCTTTTCCCATAAACTGTCACATATGAAGTCTCACTTTCTAAATTGGAGAATGGTATGCTCTCTCCCTCTCTCAAAACCTCTCAAAAATATCAATGAAAAATATGAAAAAATGGGCTGTCTAAAATAGTCTAGTGTTCAATGTGAGTTAGATTTCAAAGCAAGCAACTGCAATATATGAAGAAAACAATGAAGAAAATGTGCACAGTAAAAATGATCCCCCTCCCAAGGAAAGGCTTCCCCCACAAAATACCTTTTCCCCCTCAAGAAATGCAAAATTTGCTAATATTTATACAGGAGAGCTACACCAGCACTAAATACTGTGATCATGTAGGTCCTGTAGATAAAAATAAGATACAATGAGATAAAATAAAATAAAACATAAAATGATATAAAAATATAAAATTTAGTAGCTGTACATGAGACGAAACTAACCAAATTGTGGTAAAAATAACCAAAAAAGTGAAAGCCAAAAATTTCAGAATTTGATTTGAAATGTGAAAACTGATAAAAGCAAGAGTTGATTAATGATAAAAATTTAAAAAAAAAAGTTACAGCAAAAATTATTAATCATAGATAAATACTTATCAAAATTTCTTTCTTTGCAAATAGGGATTGTTCACAAATGACGTCAACTGTTAGGGGGGGAGGGGGGGTTATGCTGAAGTTGACGCTGGTTGACGGGGGAGGGGGTGGGGGTGACACTACTGTTGACGTCAACCTTCACAATTTCCAAACCCTTAATTTTTCTAATTAAGCAAACTTTTGTCATGAAAATGTTTACACTGAATTATGGTCTTGATGTGATCAGTAGAGTGCGAAAGTCCTTCGGTGTTGCTATTAGTGGCTTTTTCATTCGAATCGAAAGTTTTTTCGCTCACCTGAAGACAATACATTGCACGAACGTAACACTCGAGCCCTATTCAGTCATCACCAGAGCAGCTAGAGATAAAGGAAGGAAAATTTGTTTCTCTGTCTCAAACGGGGGAGGGGGGTCTCTTTCCAAAAGATGACGTCAACTCAGGGGGAGGGGGTAAAGCGAAGTTGACGCAGGTTGACAGAGGGGGGAGGGGGGGTCAAAAATCTTGAAAAAATGGTTGACGTCATTTGTGAACAATCCCATATTTACAGGGAGTTCATTATAAACTTTGACAGCAAGAAAATCTCAAATCGCTGGAAAGAAGGTATAGCAGTATCTTACCAGATTTTAATTTTCTAAAAAGAGCAACATAACCTCAAACTCCTGTAAATTACGGGGATCCATAGTTACGTATGTTAAAAGAAAAACAAAATCTATGAAGCGTGATTGCAACTACAATTTTTAGAGAAATCAATGGGAACTCAATATTTTAAAATGAACCTGAGTAAAGGGACTATCAGTTTCGTAAAGCGTGAAAGATCATTCATTGGTTTTAATGCTCTTCATTATCATACTTTTCATTGTAACCTTCATAATGGACAATCTGAGGACTCAATCATCTTAATGGTATTCTTGGTGAAGGATGACAACAAAAATACCTATTTCACAATGAAATAGTTTGAGGGTTATTTTGAATGAAAACTTGAATAAAACCTTTGACTGCTGGATTACCTACAGGATAGGTTGAAAAACATTATATTGAGGTATAAAATCATAATCATTGTAATGATTGAAGAAGTTAGTTACATTTATCAACAGTTCATCCAGCCATAATCATCCATTTAACTCATATATAATTACTTATCCGTATTCATCTATAATTCAAAATTCATATTTCATAGAACCTAACATATTTAGATTCATATTTCACGGCCATACTCTGTGTTTATGGATAATAATCATCACACAACAGTTATTACAATGTTTCTAAGGACAGCCTTCCTAGTTCCAGACGCAAAAGAAAAGGAAAGTAACATTCTTGTCACAACAATAAAATATATTATAATATATATAATACATATATTCATTGAATGTATAACTGAAAAACAGGGCAAAGAGCACTAATACCAGCAACATATGAACAATGAACCATGAAGAATGATATTTCAATACTCGTTAATAAGTCCACTGTGATTGACATACAAAAACTTTTTATTTGACTGATTTTTATGATAAAAATAACACTTTCTAAAATAATTTGGTGAATTCTGAATATGTGAAGAGAACAGTTGAGAATTAGAAAAGAAATTATCAGTATTTGTTAAATAATAGGGTATGTATAATCGTTCATTCTCACCACATTAAAACTGGAAGCTTGCAGTAGTAAACTGTGTATGTTAGAATACCTTTCTTTATTTAAATTTGAACTGCTTAAATATATAATCCAATCCAAACACCACAAAAAACCTATTTGCTATTATAACTAGGCTAGATGTAGTTAGAGCAGCTAGCTATGGTTCCAAGTGGTTACATTTCATCCCATGCTTTTGGACGCAATTACTGATAAAAGTAAAACTCACCCTCACGCTCTGCTTGCTTGGATACACACGCTTCAGCTGCAGCAAAATCCGCCATGATAAACATTAGACTGCGAACTAAACGTGGGATCTTATACAGCAGAGACTAATCCTTAGAAAATTTTATGATTATCATAATTACTAGTATCTCGCGTAAAAGTTTTTTACGGCTTTAATTTCGAAAAGGATCTGCAGAAATCCCGCGTTCCCGTGTGTGCACCCCGTGACTAAAAATTAAGCACCGACTATCGAAAAGACACGGTGCCCATGTTGTGGAGCTCGAAAAACTGATCAAAAAAATGTATGGGATCGCTTCGCTACGACCAACCGTTGCAGAGATATCGTCGATCAAAGATTTTGTGACGTCATAGCCGCAGTACCAAATAAAATTTAGGCCCAGATGTTGCGTCACCCCATCACCCGTATCGCGGACCCTAAAAAACGTCAGTTATCCCTATTAGTTCTCGAGATATTTCCCCAAAAACGTCGCGTTCGATTGGGGATGCAATGCAATGATTCCCCGTGATATGCTAAAATGAAACTGACGTCACGCCGCGTGCTATTATACTAATCGTCAATTATCAATGGCCTAACGAAAAAATGACCACGATTAAGAAGATTTTGACCATTAAAAAAACAAAAACAAAACACTGTCTAAAATAAAAGTGGGATGCACGATTGCGGATTAGTATAAGTAGACTAGTATCTCGCGTAAAAGTTTTTTACGACTCAATTTCGAAAAGAATCCGCAGAAATACGACGCGTTCCCGTGTGCAAACCCCGTGACGAAAAATTAAACCACGGAATTGTAAGTGAAAAGTGTATCCATGTTGTAGAG